>JAAIXJ010001754.1:301546-458067 GCA_013403705.1 Heliconius hermathena
GTATTGCACTCTCAACTTCTTTTACACTGATTTCGCCATCAGCTACATCAAGACTCAGCGTTTCGCTGCTACTTGAGACTGAGGCGTCATCACATTCATACATCTCCTTGTAAAATTCCGCCCATCGCTGCAAAACGTGTGGTTGTTCTGTTAGAATTTCACCGTCCTTCGAAAGCACCCCTTTCATTCTACAGGCTAACGAGCAACCTCGAGAAACACTAACTTCTCTCCAGAAAAGCTTCGTATTTTCCTTGAAGTTGTTCGTTAACCTTTCATCTCTTTCATTCCCTGCCTTTTCACGCTTCATCTTGATCAGTACTTTCGTCTGGTGCTTTTGCAGCTTATACTCTTTCTTTTTTATCTCTCTCATACTTTTATCTTTACCAGAGGCTTTATAATCCTGCCATGCCTTCTTCTTTCTTTCTACTGCATCTTGCACTTCATCATCCCACCATTCATCACGCTTTTTGCTAAAGCCCCTTTTACCTTTACCACATACCTCTATCGCTGCTTCCTTCATACAATCCCTAAGGTTCTGCCAGCATACTTCAATATTTCCATTTCCAGATTCACTGCTGTCTAGCTTTTTGGAAACTCTTTCTTGATATTCCTTTTATATTTTTTTAAATTTCTCTTAATCCAAGTAAACAAAAAAATATCAGCAAGAAGTGTTGCTAAAGCATATCATTATCGTTACTCGGTCGTTGTAAAGATTTTAAAAATATTTTTTTCACAACTATAGTATATTTTACAAATAACTTTTTGAGGCCGGTCGTGGCGCAGCGGCACGAGGTGTGACTGCAAAACCGACTGGTTGTGGGTTCGATCCCCACTCGAGGAGATGAAATATTTACTTAAATTTATATTTCCATTTCTTCGCTCTGGTGTCGAGGTTAAGCGCGGCGTTGAGTTCTGCCACTCAACACGCAATGCCTCCAGAATTCGGCAGAAAGTGGGGAACGGAGTGTCTTAACACTAGGTTCCCTCTGCCTACCCTGCTGTGTGCGGGATACAGCGTGAAGCTAATTTAATTTAATTTTTTTTTTTTACTTTTTTAAACTATATGCGTCATATCTATATGAGTTTCTTAAAAACAAATGCTTACAAGATTATTTTAACTTTCGCACACAAGTCACAAGCTATAATATTTTTTAATTAGGATTGTAGCGTATAGTAGCTTGATTAGAAAAAACGCGAATGCCGTACCTGGTCATTGCCTCATCCGTATATTTTGCCTCGTCATGTAAAAAATAGGTGCGATTTCCTATTTATTAGATTGATGTAGATTAAAAGAGACTGTTCCTTGTACTATAGTCTGATATTTAAAGCCGTCGTCGTATGGTTGGTTAGTAGTCGAGCGTATGCGATGGTTGTGGGCTCAAATCTCGCTCCAATTATTCCTACCTACTTCTAATTATGGGATTTGTCTTCTACTGCTTGCTTTGTTTGCTGACTTCTACTCGTTTTTGTATATTATGTTCGCTTTATAGAAAAAAAAAAATAAAACTAAAGGAATTGAATTCTGTTGTCAATGATAAATATGACTAAAGACAAAAATGTGAACTACAAAATCACTCATAATTTGGTCTCTACTTGTTTTGAAAAAAGACGCGACTAAAATTTCAAAACATAGAGACTACGGTAGCCCAGATTTCAAATTACTGAGGGGACTAATTGGTATTGATTCTGGGCCTTGCCCACCCAGTCTGGTGCCGATCCCAGAAAATTAACTAATAAAAAATTTGCTCCCAGAAATTAAAAAAAAAACATTTACACAAACATATACGAGTACGTCCAAAGATTGAATACAGGCATTTAAATTTTATTTCTTTGTTAATTCAGATTCACCAGTGGTAATTAAAACAATAATAGTTTTTTTTAATTATATATTCTTTATCACTTAATGCATGCACCTTTCAAGGTGAAGTTTCGAAGCAGAGTCTCTGAATAGATCTAAGTCACATTCCTCGTTTAAGATTCTACAAAAGCGACACATAGGGGATTTTTACCTGAAATATACCTTTGAAATAGCACTTCGAGAAGGTTAGACCGGCTTGCGTGTACTCCTCCTTGTACCAATGATGTATTTTCATATATGTTATAATGCTTTTATTATATTGCATTATCATATATGTTATAATGCTTTTATATAAGAAAAACGAATTTAATATTTCTCTTTTTTTTTCTAAAGTATCTAACCTAAAGTACAAAAGCCGTATCTGCGTAGCTTTTAAGTAACCTCGATTTACCCAACCTAAACGCAAGATGGTATAAGAAACGCTTTTATAGTCTTTCGATTTTAAGACAGTGAAAAGCGTAATGTTATCTCCGTACAACACTGCTGTACTCTAATATGCTTACTAGTAAACTATTGTATAGAGCAATTATTATTATTGGTATTAAGTATACACCAAATATTTAAACTAGTTAGATCCTCTTGTAGGAAGCAAATATCGTTGGGATTATGGATAGTTTTGACAATTTTTAGGTCATCAGCAAACATAAATGGCGTAGAGAAAAGCAAAATATTTGGCAGGTCATTTATTAATATATTAAACAACAGAGGACCTAAATTTGAACTTTGGGATAATCCAGACTTCATGTTAGATTTCACAGATTCACATCCATTAGCTACAACGTAGAATTGCCTACCTGTGAGCTATGATTTTAGACAGCAAGCAACACAAAAATTTACTAAATTTGTACATATAGACCTACCATTAATAAAACCATGCTAGTGAATGTTAAACGGTTGTTTAAAGTAATTACAAAACTTTTAATAAAATATTGGTACTAAATATTAGTAGTCTTTGCAATTTTCCATGTAATAGGGAAGATTCCGGTTTTAAGTGAGTTATTCATTATATATCTTATTTAAGACTAGCGGCCTGCTCGCGGCTTTGCCCGCTTGAATTACATGATTATTCATTTAAGAAATATAGATATTACAAACAGCCTTAATTATTAATTAATTGATGTGGATAAGTACCTATTCACGATATTCTTTGTAAAATAACTTATATTATCTCCTGTACAGTTTTTAAATTAGTAACATATATTATTAGTTAAATATATAATTGGTATACAGAATATACATAGAAAGCACGTTTTTAGGCATTTTTATATAATCTATAAAATAATCAACATTTTCGGTCAAGTTCAAGTCGTACTCATGAGTTTCATGAAAGGAGAAACACCAAAAGAATAACTAATTAAGTTGTCATTTTGTATCAAATTAAGTACAGATTAAAATTTGTACGTAATGGTTTTTTTTCTGTGACACAAATACAATAAGTAGTCAATTTTTGAAAAGTAATTTTGGAATTTTCCTGTATACGTGCCGTAAGTTTTAACTTCTTAACAAATTTCGTAATTGTATATCAACGGGAAGTACCCTATAGTTATGATAGAAAATGCGACAAAAAACGAAGCATAAACCATCATATTTCATTTGATTGCGATGATCTAGAAGATAGATTTTTTTGTGCTCTAAGGGAATATAGACTTGAACATTGAGGTATCTAACCTTTAACCGATCTTGTACAAAATACTCTTGACAGACAGACAAACGGACAAACAACAAAGTTATTTTATAAGAATTTTGAGGTATGTACCCTAAAATACCCTTGGCACATACATACATGCAACATACAGGTGCAATAGTGCAATGTCGGTACGTGTCGCTTGTAAGTTATGAAATAATACTGCGGGATATTTTTATAAACAGTGTCAGAGCATTTTTTCTTGAGACACAATTTTTTAGAGGTTGCTACCAAAAGTGATTTTTTTTATACGTTTCTTAAAAAAATATTAATAACATAAACGAACGAACGGACTGAAGAACCTATTCAAAATATTTCTTTGAATATTAAGTCATTCTTTATCACTGTGTTAAATAATTAAGAATTAAGCTAGACTGTTACGAAGGTAATCTTCACCAACAATTCAATTTAGTTTACTTTGTAGTTAGTACTATGAACAATTGTACTTTAAAAACGTAACGTATCATGTGTAGTCAATAGATATCATTGCGTATGTTTTTTTTTTTTTCAAATATAAATATCTTTAAAACTTTAAGTACATTATTTTTTGATAGAGTGTAGCGGTAACTTTTCCAAACTATAATTTTTTTTTTTTTTATGCACAGCGTCATCTATTTATTATAAGATTTAAAATTTAAAAATGCTATTTTTATGTTAAATTTCACCTAACATAAAATTATATTAACCAAAAAATTAATTAAAGTATTAAGCTAAAGTATTAAAATGATCAATATTCCTCCCGGTATAATTAGTGTTTAACTCCACAAAATGTTTTTTGCGTTATCAAGATTCGTTAGTATCTACTATTTGTTGTCAATAGATAGCGTTACTTGTATCGATTTCTACTATCTCAAATATAAACTTCTTGAAAACTTGAATACTTATATCTTTTGATAGAGTGAAGTGATTACAATTAAATAAACACTAAAAGTTACTCTGATTTATCTTCTGAAACACTCTTATCTATCTGAAACACTAAAAGTTACTGTAATTTTTATGTATAAAAGTTGCTTAAATTTAGTGTGTACTTATTACGTGATACGTGTTTACATAACCAGATAAACAGACAAACAGACAAAAATTCCAAAAATGTTGGAAATGGATTCTGTTAATTATCCTTTAACACCCTGGCTAATTTTTTTTAAATATTTTATTGATATAAACCTATCAAAGGGAAACCACCGCATACGCCTCATTCCGAAATCTAGTCGTAAAAAAGTTCAAAGTTGTTTAACCTTTAGTAGTATTTTTGTAGTAGTATGTGTTTACGTTATTGGTATTTATGCGTAACTGCGTCACACGAAATACAGTATGGATAAACATCGTGAAATTAAAAAAAAAATCCTACGTCTAAACTGTTGAGGTATCTTGATTAATTTCTTTAAGTATGGGTTAAAAATATTTTACCCTATATACTGTAATATGGGTTTAAAATATTTTACCCTATATACTGTTCCCGAAAAAGGAACGCTGACGCTTCCATCCTGTATATGCAGGTAGTTGGGTAAATGAAATAGTATTTGTGAGACAACCGTTTATTCCGGCTCTAATAAAATAATAAAAATGTACATTCAATACAAGCATATGAGTGTGTGTAGTCACAATGACGTTACTTTTTTTTTTAAATAAAACAACAATAAAAGTATAATAAAAACTTTATTTTTTGGATTTATGCAGTTTTTACAAGAAATTTATATCAACTTATTATAATTCTGGAATGTAATGAGTATAACATGCTACAAAAGAATATCCAATATTATAATATTCACAATACAATAGTGGTAGTTGAGAAGAATTTGCATTATATTTTTAAATACAATATGAAAACTGGGATATGGCAGTGTGTTAAGTTTAAAGCCAAGTCGCAGAATATAATTCGGAATATTTCTTGAGATAAATAATGTATAAAAATACACACGCATATTATACATCATATAGTATCATTATATTCATTATTTTAATTTCTAAGGTAAAGCAAACTATGAAATACTGGAAGTGAGCTATTATTGTTTTAAATAAGCCACATAGGTAAGTACATTCAAGTTTGTGCGACTTTATTTTACATATATTTTATAGATTTAATATCCATAGTCTAAATAAGAAAATTGTCATTTTGAATTATTGTATTTTTTCCATTCTCTAATACATTTTGTTCTGTAAAAAGAAATCAAATTTTACAGTAAATAATACTATTAGCCTTTCTTGGTGTATTCAAAGAAAAAATCATACAAAATACAGCCTGAGTCCTAAGTTATAAAATACGGTCTGAGTTTATTCTTACATTATTATACTTATTCAATAATTAATTTAGCTTGTAGTTAGTTATATAAAATAGAAATAACTTGGAAGTAACCGACACTGATCTTAAAGGTGACAAAGTTTCACAAAAAGGTGTAAGATTTTGTGAAAAGCTGTTAATGAGCAGTAAAAAATACTATCGATAGTCGATAAAATTTTATGCAAGTTATTGTATTTAAAGATGTTTTTAGTTTTATCAGCTTCACGCTGTATCCCGCATACAGCAGGGTAGGCAGAGGGAACCTAGTGTTAAGACACTCAGTTTCCCACTTTCTGCCGAATTCTGGAGGGATTGCGTGTTGAGTGGCAGAACTCAACGCCGCGCTTAACTTCGACACCAGAGCGAAGAAATGGAAATATAAATTTAAGTAAATATTTCATCTCCTCGAGTGGGGATCGAACCCACAAGCAGTCGGTTTTACAGTCACACCTCGTGCCGCTGCGCCACGACTGGCCTCAAGTTTTAAAATAACTATATTTCTAAGATCAGTACCAGTTAACTATAAGACATACAAAGTATCTTTGGAACACTTATCAGTTCCTTTTATTTTTACAATGCGAAACTGTAACAAAACATTCATTTACATAATAATATAAATATTTAACAAAGTTATTACACAACGCTGCCTAGTAGCCATTTATCACAGACCTCAAAACCGTCACAACATATTTTTTGTAATTCAGACATGTTTTTTTAAAAGGAAATTAAAATCATATAATTAATACTACACAAATGGACAGATTTACATATCTATAATTAATACTCTGTTTTACGATAGAATTATACAGAAACATAAATAAAAAAATAAATAGAATACAACCGAAAGTTATAATATTAATTGTCATGCGTCGCAATTTCCCTTTGGCACGAGAAAGAGAAACAAAAAGAAAAATAATTTTTAGACAAGAAATAGTATTGAGATCTCAGAAAACTGTATACAGAATTCGAGTTGCCCTAAGTTACTAGCTAATACTTAATGTGATCAAAAAAAAATGATAACCTATAATTACTCACAGTCTTCATACACGCAGTCCGCGGCCCGCGCAAGTCCCTCAGTGTCACACACCAGCCATAGTCCTATTCCCTTTGCACGCACTAGCACGCGCTAACACGCACTAGCACGCGTTAGCACTCACAAACACAACACCGCCCGCGCACGAGTCACAGTCACCGAATAGTTAGTCGATTGTCGTGTAATGTCTCACACGAGAGCCGTCAGACTCCCCGAACGAGAGTTTTTGCTGTCGTCTGTCTCGATCGTGTTGGATATGTCCTGTTATAACAAATTAATAATAAAATTAAAGTTAATAATTTAATATTATAAATGAAACAGGTACAGCTCAGTAGATATCAGCAAATATACAAACAAATATCTTTATCTGGTAACATGGCAAAGCGCGGCGTTGAGATCCGCCATTCCACACGCAATGCCTCCAGAAATCGTTGGAAAATTGGATACGGAAATATCTTAACACTATGTTCCCAGGTTTACTCTGCGTACCCTGCTATTTGCGGGATACAGCGTGAACTTAAAAAAAATGTTTAAACAACGGGCGGAAAGGAGTGTTATGACATAATGTGTTTTAACTAACTTGCCACGTTGGTCAATGCGTGTACGTGACTGAATTATTAATCAGCTTCACGCTGTATCCCGCACACAGCAGGGTAGGCAGAGGGAACCTTGTGTTAACGACACTCCGTTTCCCACTTTCTGCCGAATTCTGGAGGCATTGCGTGTTGAGTGGCAGAACTCAACGCCGCGCTTAACCTCGACACCAGAGCGAAGAAATGGAAATATAAATTTAAGTAAATATTTCATCTCCTCGAGTGGGGATCGAACCCACAACCAGTCGATTTTGCAGTCACACCTCGTGCCGCTGCGCCACGACTGGCCTCGAATTATTAATATAAGTTGATTATTTTCTTTCCGAGTGAACAAGGAGTTAAGCTTTAGACAACCTAACTTCAGAGTGGGCACGATTTGTCAACTGTAGTATAGAAACTTTTAATTTAAAGTAATCTGATCCCCATAATATAACATTTATTGAAGAAGTTATAGTAGGTTAAAAGAAAGTATGTAAACTATAAGGGTGGATTCACACTTTAGATTGTTTAACAAATTGAAGAAGTTATAATAGATTAGAAGGAATTATATAAACTATAAAGATGGATCCACACTATAGTTTCTGTAATTGTTCGCTCTCGGTATGATCTCAGTTTGATAAAATATTATAATATAAGAAACATTCATATTATATGCATGTTTGGACCGACATGATAGTATGAGTTCAATACATACGTCCGCGTGCTGGGCAGTGGGCGCGGGCGCGGGGCGCGCGGCGGGCGGCGGCAGGGGCAGCGCGAGGCGCAGCGCGGTCCAGAAGGCGCGCTCGTGCACGTGCCGCCACGCCACCAGCCGCGTGTGCCGCAGCACCTCCACCAGGCTCTCGCCCGCGTCCTTCGCTTCGCGTTTTAGTTTTGGTAGGTCCTGGAATTATATAAAGCATAAAGTACTAAGTTATAAATCCAAACTCAATATCAACAAGTTAATTATTTATTAATTACAATGTTCGAACTGTTAATTATTTTATTATTGTGACGGATGTAGGTTCCATGTGTAAGTATAATCAATTAACAAAAAAAATCTTTAATTAAAAAACGTGCAAAAATATATATGTATACGCAAATGGTTGGCTTTTGCACACACCTTGAATCTACATATATAAAGAACATTTCAACAACAATGACATCCATATATACAACAATAAACACAATACCTGCAACAAGACAACAACCGGCGGCACGGGCAGCGCGCGCAGCTGCCGCAGCGCCGTGAGCAGCTGCGGCGCGGAGTACTGCGCCGGCGACAGCACCGCCACCACGGAGCGACAGCGGGACGCCTCCCCAACTACTGAGCTGTACCCTGTCGATAACAGCTTAATTATTGACTAATTTCAAATTCACATTCAAAATATTTCTTTTTAAATTAGATTTTTGCAAATACTTTAGAAACGTGGAATTCGTCTAAACAATTTAAAACGACCAAACGACGCGCATCATCTCATAATTTTTGTCATCTTCACACTGTATCCCGCATGTACACTCCCCACTCATTCCCCGCCGAATTAATTTCAATGACATAAATTATTGGGGCACTAAGTAAAAGATGAACTTACAGCTGTCATTGCGCAGTGGCACAAGCGTGTGAACGTAAACACGAAGGTTATGGGTTCAATTTTCATAAGGAGGCATTTCGATCTGGTAACAAGACAAAGCGCGGCGTTGACTTCCGCCACCCAAGACGCAATGTCTCAAAATTTCGTATTTACAGAAAAATATGTTACAATTATCGGGCTGCGTGGAGAGCATGGCGGTGTGCACGCGGTACTTGTACTTGAGCGCGAGCGTGGGCAGCAGCGCGCCGCGCACCAGCTCGCCGTCCACCGCCGTCCAGCACACCAGCACGTCGAACTCCTTTTCTAGTACTGGAAATATTTTTTGGTTAAATGCTTTCATATATATATATATTATTTTAATATTATTTAGAATTGCGATATTTTGTTCATAAAGTCAATGTCCAAAAAGTTTTTTCTTGCGGTCTATATAGTGTAGTAACCAACTACAATACAATGTGAATAACATAGATATGTCATTTTTGAATGTTCAATGAATGTAATAAATGACTTATTAACATTACATAGATGTAATTTGTGACAATAAACTCGATTACAGTTTGAATTTCTAGGTAACACTAATAGAGAGCCTGACATAAAAAGTAAAAATATTAGAAAAAGATTATTTCATAGGTCACGATTAATGGAGTTAATATATTTTATAAAACAACCATGGATGCAATACGCTGATAGCATTGTAAATAATAGACAATATATCAATGTTTGTAGAATTAATACAACTCTTTAAGACTTATTAGAATTCGAAATTTACGAACTTTCTTGATTTTTAATAATTGTTTATTAAATAGTTAACATGTTTAAATACCCAAACACAAAACTAAAGCATCTCATCTCTTAAACTTTGATTTATTTGTTTTTTTTATGTACTTTTCAATATAAGTATAATTCTTTATCTAATTCAAATTTACAAATATAAATGCTACTGGCAACCTTTTGTAATAATTTACTTTTTATCATAATGTGAGGCTTTTAGAAAAGTAGAAAAGAACATAAGAACAGTACAGCTAGCCGCTACAAAAATGGAATAGAAAGACAACTAGTAACCTCTAGCCCTGTGCGCGGCGGTGGCGGCGCGCGCGCGCGCGTGGCGGGCGGCCAGCAGCAGGCGCGGCGTGCAACGGCGGTGGCACGCCAGCAGTGACAGCAGCGCCAGCGCGCCCGCCGCGCCGCCCAGCGCCAGCGCGCGCCACGGCGCACCGCCCGCGCCGCACCACGGCGCCGACGCCGCGCCCGGGTCTGACAGAACATTACACACTTATATAAATTGTAGCCTATGTGATATTCTGCCATATTGCTTTAAAGTTACATCTACATTTGTTCAGTAGATTTTGCGTGAAAGCAGCAGCATCCATCCTCATTATTTTGACATTTATAATATTAGTAGGATAAGTGTAAAGCCGAAGAATATAAATCAAATTCGACATCTTTTTTTTCAAATTCGGATACTCTTTAAACTAGTCCTAGTTAGTCTTTATTTACTTTAATAGACTATGCATTTTTGTATCATCGAATAAACATAAAGCTAGTACCGACTCGGAAGACAGTTCTACTAAAAACATCAGACTAGAAACTCGGCAGTTCTATTCCCCCACGTTTCCAGGTAGATACTTCCAACTGTGCCGTAATATAATGTATCGCTATCTATTTACATTGTGTGTTTTACTATCAGGAAGGTTTTATTGATAACGTTCAAAGAATACTCAGCTTAGTGCGATTTTTTCCTTTATAAATACATTTTCCCTCTCTGAAATGGTTACATAAAAAAATGCAACAAAATCTGAGCTTACGAAAGCTTTTACGTAAAATAATAACATTAGCAAACGTTGCGTATGAATTTTACAAAATCAGATTCATCCTGTATCCTGCACACTGCTAGGAAGGCAGAGAGAACTTAGTGCTAAAACACTCCGATCTTCATTTTTAGCTAAATTCTAGAGGCATTGCGTGTTTTGCGCGCAATAAAAAAAATTAAATATTTCATTTCCTGCAGTGACCTGTCGCATTTAAAGACACTATTCTGCCCTTCTGGACTGGCCGTCTCCGTATGAATTATTGTTATTAG
Organism: Heliconius hermathena; assembly: GCA_013403705.1. Taxonomy (NCBI): domain Eukaryota; kingdom Metazoa; phylum Arthropoda; class Insecta; order Lepidoptera; family Nymphalidae; genus Heliconius; species Heliconius hermathena. The sequence continues at coordinate 312,644 of JAAIXJ010001754.1, forward strand.
TTGTTTATAACAAACACTATTTAATATTTTATATAAAATACGTAAAAATAGTAATTATTGTAAATATTTAATCGCATAGAATCAAAATGCAAATAGTACTTTGAATTACTTATTTACACATTTTAATGGAGCCAAATAAGGAGTATTTTTTTTATATTTTAAGCAAAAGTTAAAAAGAAAAAAAAATCTCTTATTTAATAAAATAAATAAAAAATATTGAATAAACTCTATGCAAAGATTTCTAAATGTAAAAAATTGTATATGTTAGCTTAGCAAAATGATAAGAAAGATAAAAGAAAGACACAAAACATCACGTTTTCGTCTACTATTTGAATAGTTTATAGTTTGTTGAATTAAAGTGCTTCAAAGATTTTCGTATTTAGATTTGATTTATAAATAATTTCATCTTTACATGTTATGCAAATGTCGTTACTAAAAATATCAATATTATTAATTATACCGCCATGGACACTTGTCTCACTGTGTGTGTTAGTTATATCTTCAAATTTTAAGTTTAATCATATTTATAACATGATAATATATATTTTTGGTAAGGCCTTTGTGCAGCATTAGGATAGCGTCTGGCTGAAAAGGTCATGGTTGCGGGTTTGATTCTCACTTGGGGGGAACGAATTTATGATCATCAATGAATCAACACACAGCGTCAAATTCAGCATGAAACTACGAGTGCCTTAACTCTGCGTTCTCTCTGCCTTCCTTGCCATATACGTGGCAAAAAACAACAAGATTTTTTTCTTTTTAAAAATATACACATTTTAAATGACACAAAAAGAGAAAAAAAAATATGAATGACATGTGCCATCTAAACTAGTCTACTTACATTTATAGTGTATAGTGACATAGTTGCGCGAGATCACGTCGTTGCTGTGCACCACGCACACGTACGTGCCGTAGTCCTGCGCCGACACCCGCTGCACGCTTAGATACGAGCCGATTATATCTTCTACGTCGTCTCTGAAAATTAATGGTGTTATTATTATATGTAAAAAAAAAATAAATTAAATGAGCTTTACGCTGTATCCCGCACACAACAGAATAGGCAGAGGGAACCTAGTGTTAAGACACTCCGTTCCCCACTTTCTGCCAAATTCTGGAGGCATTGCGTGTTGAGTGGCAGAACTCAACGCCGCGCTTAGCCTCGACACCAGAGCGAAGAAATGGAAATATAAATTTAAGTAAATATTTCATCTCCTCGAGTGGGGATCGAACCCACAACCAGTCGGTTTTACAGTCACACCTCGTGCCGCTGCGCCACGACTGGCCTCTATATAATATGTATTTTAATGGAAGTCTAGAAAGAAACTTTTTTTTAGTTTCACGCCGTATCCCGCATATAGCAGGGTAGACAAAGGGAACCTAGTATTAGGACAATTAATTTCCCATTTTCCGGCTAAATCTCAAGGCGTGGCGAGTTGCGTGTTGAGTGTCGGTACTCGATGCCGTGCTTTGCATTGTTATCAGAGCCAGGAAATCAAAATATGAAATAATTTATTTCCCCGAATGTGAATCAAACCCACAACCGTTGCGTTTAGAATCACATGTACCTCAAAGTGTACTTTAAAATATTTGAATTCAAAACCATTTATATTATATGTAACATGAAATTTAAAATGTACAAAAACGTCAATAAACTTCTTCTATTGCGAAAATTGATTCCTATTAGAACTGAACCAAATAAAGTACTACTACATAACAAACGCCATATAAAGTAATGGTTAATTGGTTTTACCAAATCATTTTACATGAAATGGGGAACGGAGTGTCTTAACACTAGGTTTCCTCTGCCTACCCTGCTGTGTGCGGGATACAGCGTGAAGCTAAAAAAAAATACATCAAAGAAATTGTTCGCTATCATCTGAATACATGAGATATATCCACTTTTATACGGACAAATTGAGCCAGTAATTTCACTAATGGATACCACGTACAATGGAGGTATAATGGAGATAATATTACGTGCACATCTGTGGAAATTTCAGCCATCAAAATGGTAGGAAACAGACAGAAATGTATATCATCGTAGATGAGTATTTTTTTATGAGGTCAGTCGTGGCACAATGGCACAAGCGTTTTACTGTAAATGCGACAGGTTGGGACTTCGAATATCATCTGGTGTCGAGGCAAAAGCGCGGCGTTGAGTTGCACAATTAACACGCAACACATCCAAAATTGGGATGGGTGTGGAGTTGAGTGTCTTAACACATAGCACCGGATACAATGTGATGTTGAGAAAAAAAAGGTAGTTTTGTTAAACATATTAATCTTTATGTGTACCTTGAAAATGGATAATTCAAAATAAAGATTGATTTAATGTTTTTTGGAGAATATTTACTTCTATCAATACGTTTAAATAATTATTTTTCAAAGTTCTGTTATAAAGTGCGGAGTTCAGTTATTTAATATACGATGTCTCGAAATTGGTTTGAGTGTACAGAGCCAACACAAGGCACAAAGCCTTTTGTGATTCTTTAATTTTTTACGTGCAAAATATAAGTGAGGCAAAAACTGATAAACGGTTTATACTTGTATTATTATAATGGTAATTAAAACTTCAATCAAATCCCCAAACACCGAATGAAACCGAAACTACGCCTCCTTAGGAAAGTCGTGGTGGAGGAGAACGGAAGTGTCTTAATATATCTAGTGTTAAGTACTGTTTTCAGGTTCCCTCTGCGTACCCTGCTATGCGCGGGATACAGCGTGAACCTAAAAAAAACTACAAAGGAAAAGCATTATATTAAACAAAACTTCCATTTTTCGATTCGATTATTCAAATACAAGTTACAATTTATTCTAAGCATGCACTTTGAGAAGACCCACAATAGGTTATATAGAATTACCTCGCTGTCTTGATCTCGGTCTGTGTGGATAAAAGGTCACCCTCGGTGTTGTTGGACCACACCTTTCGCCATCGAAGGTCGCTAGTTGCATCCGCTAAGTAAGACCGACCTGCACATTTCATATTAATTAAATAATATTATAATATAATATATATAACATATTTAAAGCATGAAATAAAACTAAAACTAAGAGAAAAATATAAAAGGACTAAAATTATAAATTACAATAAATTTATGCATCATTTTGTTCGAGATGTAAGACAGCTAAGACAATAAATACTTAATAATTCCTAGAGACGACTAACAACCCACGGTGTTCTAAGAACATGCAATTGTTTTTAATGTTTGAATAAAATTTACTGAAATCACCTAAATATGACATGGTCATAGCCGGCCAAAAGTACTAAATTTTGTGAGTTGTGACGTCACGCGTCATATAGACACGTAGGTACTTTAATAGAATTCATCGTGAGTAATAACTAAAAATATTCCGAGCTAATTCTAAGAAAATTACTTGGAGAGACCAGTTAATGAGAAATTTGCGTATAGCTATACATACATACATGTATAATGCAATGTAACAGTTATTGTGTATATTCGAAAGTGTGGATTTACCAATCAACGCTTCGCAGAAGAGGCGCAGCTCGCTCCCCACCTCCACCCACTGGTCCTTTGAAATGAACATCGTTTTCGGCGCATCCGTAGGTTTTTCTGTGAAAAAGACGAGCGTTTTAAGGGCTGTGTTTGTACAAACCGCTCTCAAGTCTGAGATCGATCTTGAGATGCCATGATCATTCATAAATTACATATCTATGATTGAGGACGGCATTTCAAGATCTTGAGAGCGATTTATAAATACGGGTCTTAATGTCGTTATAGCGATACTCAACTTTATTGTTACATATTTATATGCGAAAACCAAAAAGTATATTAAGTGAAAGTTTCTCGTATGTAGAATTTTGCTTTCTTTTAATTAAATTAAATTGTATCAAAAAAATATAAGCATTACTTTCAAATAACTAAAGTTTCGGGGACAATGACGGAGATAATTCAATAGAACGGAAGTTGTATGAACAATAGCATTCAAAACGTTGACTTTCTTACAAGTTAGGTAATTTATTTTTTCTTTTTAGCTTCACGCTTTATCCCGCACACAGCAGAGTAAGCAGCGGGAACCGTTTCCGATTTTCCGCCAAATTGTAGAGGCATTTCAATTTGACATCCAAATGTCAAATAGTTGCCGTGTCAAATGACGGGCCTCTTAGGTAATTTAAAATTAAAAAACAAATTAAATCAGCTTCACGATGTATCCCGCACACAGCAGGGTAGGGAGAGGGAACCTAGTGTTAAGACACTCCGTTCCCCACTTTCCGCCAAGTTTTGGAGGCATTGCGTGTCGAGTGGCGGAACTCAACGCCGCACTTTGTCTCGACACCAGAGCGAAGAAATGAAAATATAAATGCAAATAAATATTTCATTACCTCGGGTGGAGATCGAACCCACAACCAGTCGATTTTGCAGTGACACTTTGTGCCCCTGCGCCACGACAGGCCTTAGATAATTTAACACAGATTTTTACCTAAAATTTCCAGCCTGACAGTGTGGGTTTCGCTATGAGTTTCATTGCTGAGGCGGCAGGTGTAGTTGCCGGAGTCAGCGCGTGCAGCTCTTCGTGTATACAAAGTTTGATTCGCAGCCTCTGGATATAAAATGAGGTTCGATACCCCAGCTGACCACGGGTACGCCACTCCATCTTTAAACCTGTTGAACATTTAAGATTTTACTTTTACTTATATTTATGAAAGAAGCCTTGTCATTCCGAGTAAATCATACACAACAATGCATATCTATACATTTAATAAATCTAACTCATCGCTGTCTATACATAAAAGAAAGATATGTGAAAAAACTGCCTTTATGAATTTAAATTAATAGTACACAAAATAATAATTTTAAAATTGCTGTCTGTGTCTTGTTTGTCACGCTAATTTCAGAAACGGCTTAGCTGATTTAAATGCAGTTTTCAATATTGTGTTTTGGCAAGTTTTCCTTATTCTTTAACCTTTAGTGTTTGGTTCATTTCAATTGCTTCATAAATAAAAAAGTTATATAATATAAATATAAATAAATTCATTGAATTGAAAATATTGCATTAATAAAGTATAGATTATGCAATAATATTTTCTGTGTTAGTGATTTAGATCACGAAAGTAACTCAGATGACAAAATAAATAATATATATAGAACAAGCGGACAAAGCCGCGAGCTGGGTGCTAGTGTACTATAAAAATTGATAAAAAATATCTATTGTGATAGAGTACGACATTTATAAATCCACGTATTCCAGCGCTACTAATACTAGTAATATGTTTGCTTAGAATTGTAATAGGTAGGTATAAAATACGTCATTAGGGATTTCCATTTTCGCGTGGATTCTGATCGGGAAATAAACATGACATTAAAGTTGCGATTCGAGATTGTTTTCATGTTGGTTCAGTAGAAATCAATTATAAATTAAAATATAATTTATTTTATTAAAAAACAAGTCATAATATAAGTAAAAAAAATATACAGTATTAGTCATATAGGCAAAGACACTAAGATTAACTAAGATCTTGAGATAGCATTTTATTTATTTATTTTTTATTTATTTATATATCTAAGAATGAAAACAGCATCTTAAGATTGATCTCAGACTTGAGAGCGATTTATAAATACAGAAATGAAACTACAAATATTAATTTGAAAAGCAGAAATAATTTTATTGCAATATGTGTGAATTAGACCATGTGTGAATTACACCATATGTTTAATGTGTTTATATTTCATTTAAAAATGTATGAATTATTTCGTCACTCTCAAGATACAAGTGATGTGAAGCTTCAACAACTTCTATATTTTTAGACGCAACTAACCTAATTGTATTTAAATTTTTAGTTCAGTAAAGCATATGGATGATTTCATAATAAATTTCAATCACTAAGAGGTGCTCTACATATAGATTAACAACTACTTAACATTAATAAGGATAAAGACGGTAGTGTTCAGAGATATAAATAAAATCTTACTAAATAATAGAATGTATGATAAATTATGTATGAAGAAATATTTTATATAATCTGTTTTGTTTATATGCACGTAAAAAAATAATATAAAATCAGCTTCACACTGTATCCCGCACACGGTAGGGTAAGAAGACGGAACCTAAGTGTAAAGACTGTCCGTTCCCCACTTTCTGCCGTATTCTGGAGGCATATAATGTTTTGTTAATTATTTTTAAGTAGCGGAACTCAACGCCACGCATTTCTTCGAGTGGGAATTGAACACATAACCTATCGCGTTTACAGTCATACGCTTGTGCCTTTGCGCCACGACTGGCCTCTATAACGAATTAAATAAATTCTTAGTAAATAATAAAAATCAAAATAATAACTTAAAGTAACTGTGGGGGCTCGAAGTGCTGAGTGCACTGGCACAATACATCCCATCCACAGCTGCCGGTGTCAGCTGTTTCAAGAACTGAACGTTGTCATTACGACAATAATATATGACAAATGAAATCGCGATTCACAAAAACTGTTTGCGACATTCTGAAAGACCGTTAATCTTGTTGACAGAATGGACCTTGGAAACGACGAAGCCTATTTAGACTTATCGATCTATTCGAAATATAAGAATCTAAATATATATTTATATTCTCATAATTCCAGGCCATAAGTGTGTGAGTGTAATCGCGGTTGGTAGTGGGTTCGATCCCTATCGAGAATATGAAGTAATTTAAATATTTTGTATGTAAAAATTTTCTCATTGATAAACAATTTTTTTATGCGACCTCTCTTCTCACTTATGTAGTTTTCCTTTTTCAAATGTTCAGTTAAGAAATTACCAGTGCGTCCGGTCCAGTCCATTACTGTTATAGGCCTAAGTCCTAAATCATCGTTTAAAACACGCGACCTTAGAACCAACGAAGCCTATTCAGGCTTCTCAAATAACGAGAATCTAAATCAACATTTAGATTTAAAATATTTATTTGGATTCTCATAATCCGAGCACAGCTCACCACCAGCTGGAAATCGTTCAGGGAACGGGACTAGCGCAAACAAAACATCACGAGGAGCCAACGATTTCAACGAATGAGTAAAATTTTGCGGTAGCCACGTTCGAATCGTTCGTAAGTAAAACAAACATTTGCACGCTGTTTCATCGCAAGGCCGCGCGGTGATCGCTTCCGAGAAACGCCATCGGAGCGCGACCTGGTGAATATCCACTAGGTATCTACATCCACCGGTAGTACCTATCTGTTTATACGCGAAGATAATATTATACTATATCATATAACTGTAACGTGAAACACTTGTGGATTGACAGCACTCTAATATGTTAGAGTTTTATGTTTAAAGTTTTCATTTCTTTGATTTGGTGTCGAGGCAAAGCGCGGCGTTGAGTTCCGCTACTCAACGTAACGCCTCCAGAATTAGCCGAAAATTGGAGAGCGAGTGTCTTAACACCGGGTTCCCTCCGTCTACTATAATACCATGCTACTCCGTAATATATAAATATATATAAATTTGCTTATAGCACTCACTCGTACTATTTCGCACACATTTGATTTCAAAGAAGGTACCTACGCATCACACTGTTTTCTGAGAATAATAAAATTAATATTATGATTACTGCAGTGCCTGGGAGAACGTTGCTAATATTTTTATAACTTTTACGACGGCGATCACGTGGGGTGTCGATGTGGGTGTTGTTACGTTTGTTATAAAACAACATATCATACCTACATAATATATAATATGAAACTACATATATAATAAATAAATATGAAATTCCTATACATAGTAATAAATTGCAATATACTGACTATTTTACTAAGAACTTTGTCATTATTATATTACATTATAATAAACATAATAAAAAAATATATTCAAAATGAAGTCATTATATCTGTTCTCTATAATTGTTTGTCATTGTGCATTATTTTTTCCGCAAAAAACGAACATTCAAAGAAAACTGAAACTAGTCGGTGACCACACGCGGTTTTGCCAACGGAAACCCATAACTTGGTAACAAAGTAAACGTAGAATTTGAAAAAAAGAACGCAGAGTGCAACGTACTCTGTAGGCTCCGCTTTACAATTTTTTTCCACCAGGACGCAAAAGTACACGACGTGAGGCGTCTCCAGTAACTTAAGGGCAATTATTATGAAATTAGTCTGTCAATGCATCATTTCTTCAGAAATGTTTATGGTATAATATATAAGGAGTACAACTTCGCTGTTCAATACACGCAAACGAAGTGAATAGATTTTTCCTTGTTGTGGTTTTTATTTATTTACATCAAAAGAACAATTCTTCAGAATACATAGAAATATAAGGAATAATACTTATTTTAATTTTCCATTTTTTTTTCCAAGTTACTTTATGGAATATTACTATTTATTTTATGGAATATTAACACTTTATGGAATATTACTATTTATTTTTTATGTCCGAATCCGTTTACAAAAAATGGGATTGGATTTCGATAACTAGGACATCTTTCTCTCTATCGAACGCAGAAAATGGAGAGCTGAGAGCCTTCACACTCGCACAAGTTCTCTCTGTCTGATCCAATACATGTGGAAATTAAACACAAAAATAAGAAGCCTTAAATAAAAAGACTTAAACTTAAATATAAGACATTTATTCTGGAACCTTCATAATTCTATGAATGTGAATGGGAAGTAAGTACGTATTAATCACAAAATTATAACTAAAATATACACAAAACACAAAAGAAGACCGAAAGTAGGTCCCAAAGTCTTTCTTTTTAAAACCACGAGGTTTTGGGATAAAAAAAGGCCGACGATGAGGTCATTGCGTCCTGCACGGCCATGCATCTTGCGAATATTTCCGAAAGGCGAACCGGTCTTTGACCCGCGTGTCGGGTTGCAGCCAGGGTCCAGCCACAAATCATTCGTGCATCCAACCAACACGCCACAAACGATATCTATACCGTATATTTAACTGACAATTTTAAATTTGATACGTTTAGATTATAATTCTATTCAATATATTCAATATTAAAAACAATGCTTTGAATTAAATTCTCTCTCAGCTTCACGCTGCGGAGGCGGAGGGACCCTAGTGTTAAAACACTCCGTTCCTCACTTTCCGCCTAATTTTGGAGCGCGATGCTCCAAAATTAGGTGTTGAGTGGTGACATTGAATTTAAAATCATATATTAAGAGAAATTAGTTATTCTTTCTTTCGATAATTATTATTCCATTGTTACGCCATATCGCTATATCAATAAGGAGAATAAGATTAATATGAATTGACACTATTTTTATATGATTTTTTAAGAAATATGCATGAGTCACTAAACACGCTGTTCTGGAGAACTCTGCGGAAAATGGGAAACGAAATATCTTAACAATAGGTTTCCACCAAAAAAAGTTACTATTTATTAACAAAATAGTGATTAAATTCAATTTCTTGTTCATAATGATAAGTCTAGGTTTACATATACGTCATACTAAAGCAACTACGCAAAGCTTGACGCGGCCCGTTTGAAGTATGAGGGCGCGGACGGGATTTGGGAAATCCTGAGGTAAATAAATAATAATTCATTGTTTTCGTCAGTTAAGCTAAATCACGTTGTGTGACATATTATGTAAGTAATCAGCTTCACCCTGTATCCCGCACAAAGCAGGGTAGGCAGAGGGAACCTAATGTTGAGATACTCCGTTCCCCAATTTCGTTTAATAAGTGGCGGAACTCAACGCCGCGCTTTGTCTCGACACCAGAGCGAAGAAATATTATAAACATAATATTTATTATATTTATAATAATTTCTTTAAATGATCATAAATATTTTAATAGACAATACTTCTTTATATAAGCTTAAACCAGGCCACGGAGTCCCTTTTACCTTTTTTAGCATTGGCTTCACAAAGATTCTCTGAAATGGAAGCAATTATAGAAGTTTCTTACGATATGTTGTCACACGCCGGTGATGATGGTAAGACATCGGCCTCACATCGCCCCTTAATAATATGTTTGTTCGACACGCACCGCTGACAATGATGTTCGTATCAACTCTTTTTAAATATGTAATGTAATGGAAAACAGATAAAAAAATTACAATAATAGATTTATATTAAAAAAAAAACATTGCTTGGTTGACACAACTTTGTAAATGCCTTAATATATAAAAATGTTTTTTTTTTGGCATTTCATATAAATACTAATAAAAATTTAAGTTAAAAAAAAAAATATGAACACAATTAAGAAAAAGATATGTTTAAACGCTGTGTTATTTAAATGAACAGCGCAAAAACAAAACGACTGTAAGACTATTTTAATGTAAAAGTGATGTGCACCTAGCTGTTACCGGTTACAGAGGCGGCACATATAATTATATAGAAGTAAAGAATGTTGAACTACATGTAGGCATTTCAATTAATAACAGACTCGGAGAAATAATATGTTAAAATTGCGAATAAGAACGTTTCTCCAGTAACGAGAATTGCAATTTTTTACAGTTACCCAGCCAAGGGATGTGCGGTGGGAAACGCAGGAGCTTCAACCGATGGACAGAAACGATGTGTTACAAAAAAATATGCTTCGTTACAGTTGAACGAGCAAATAAGTTGTACATTTTCGTAAAAGCGTTGCTTATTTTATAGTGTCGTAAAGTTTCTTAAATATTTGGGGAAAAAACGCATACTAAATATATATAAGAAATTTAAAAATGTTAGTGTGAGAAATGGAACGTCACTTAAGTAATTAGAATTGAAAATATGTATATATCTAAGTGTAAAAATATTTTTTTAAACATAATATGTCGATATAATTCATTTACTTATAAAAATATCGTATCATCATCACCATAAAATTAAAAATAACAAATTACTTTCATTATTGTCTGATAAAGAAGTTCACTCTATAATATTAAGAAAAAAACAATTTTCCTAAACTACCCTCCAAATTAACAATCAAAAACATATTTTACCAGAGTAAGGTGTTCAAGTCCTCATAATTCACTATTACATTTGCATAAACTAAAATATTTATCCTATTTGTCTTAATTCTATTTTAATTATTACGACCGTACCTACTTAATCAAGAAACTAAAAAAGTTTTAATAAGTAATATTTCTTAAGAAAAAAAAACAATTTTGTGATACAAATTAACACCATGCTGTACAGTATACATATTCCTACGTAAAAGAAATCCAATAAAACACGTTCAAGAGTTAGAAAATACATGATAGTAACTGTCTCGTTGTCCAGGATGCGTACTCTTGCAGTACGTATCAGCACGTCCCGGAACAGGTGACGTGCCCGACTGCGTATGGGCAAGGAATGCCGGTGCGCTTCGCACCGTATGGGAGTGGGAACACGGTGCCCGTCAGCTCGCACTGATTGCTGTAGGTACAGCTGTTAACTTGATACAGCCATTCGATAACATCCTTCCCGGTATTACTTACAAGTTTATTTTCTGGTGGAATTGTTTTTTTTTTGATATCTCATGATAATTTGAACGTATTTTAATTAATTTTCTGGCAACTCTCTAGTTACAAAAATTTCTTCTTCTATTTATTGAGTAGTAGACATATTTAAATATACGACAGAAAATTATTATCTGAAAGCATTTCTATATTAATTTCGTGAAGACATGACAATCCATATATGTATCGCTACCGGCGTTGATAAGGAACCTTTGTATTTAAATGAGTTCTATACAATCGGAAACAGGAACCACTCACCAATCAACATTTCGTGGTAAGTCTGGCATAATAAATATAGTCTACGTGTGTTTCCAAAAAAAAAATTATATAATTTATAAATATAACCCAAGGTAGGTGGGTAGGTAGTATAGGTATTCGCCATGAGATTTATCAAACAATACTCGTTTAACATTCGGTAGCCGATCGCGGTTTCTTGGCACTACGTGAAACTGCAAGTGCACAGGAATTTATTATTGCCATAAGACACGCGACGAATGCTAAATAACCTATCAGGTATAGGTACCCGCGGAGACGTCCGTGCGTGCTCCGGCTACGAGCATACGGTTGTGCGAAATATTAAATATCAAATTCCCTGAACGGACCGGAAATGGTTGTTTCGTTATGCGCGGCGGGTGCGTGAAATGATCGATTTGGATGACGAGGGCTCCGACGGCGCCGTTCTTCTCCTTAGTCTGAGATAACATCGTTCTTGGAGGTGGAGGCTGATGATCGGTCATAGAGGTCAAATTTGTTTAGTTATTTTTTCTGTATCCATCGAAACCACCCGAAACCAGTCGTAAAACACACAATGCATCTAAAATTCAGCGGAAATGGAATAGGAAGTGTCTTAACATTAGGTTCCCTCTGCCATCTTTCTCTACATTTGCCATTCCATATATTTGGAATAACCAGATATTTCTGCGCTAATAACAATATATTCAACCACAAAATTATTCTAAAAGTGTACGGGCAAGTAATATACGGCGGCCACCGAAGTGGATAGAGACGGGCGCGCGGGGCACACGGCACACGGCGACAGCATAATAAGCCCGGCGTGGACATCACTGTCGAGATGCGCGTGCGATAACGTAAGAGACGAGTCCTCTTGCGTCTACAGACCAGTAAATGTATGAAATAACTGAAATTTTAATCTATATTGAACATTCTTTTCCAACGTGTTGTTAAGTGATACATTTTGAACGTTAGAAATACGAGTACCTGACATTTAGAATATAATTTCTCATGTTACAAGTTACAGTTAGAAGTAATCTTACAGAAATCTAGCTTTGGAAATTGACATAAGCCTATAAAATTAAATACTATTGTCACTACTCAAACGAGGGAATCAATAAATAATAATAATAATCATTCATACATTAATCAGATTTCAAATATTTAACAAAAAAACAGCTCCACGTTGCATCCCGCATACAGCAGCAGCAGCAGGCAGATGGTATCTAATGTTAAGAGAATCCGTTCACCACTTTCCGCCGAATTGTTAAAACATTGCGTTGCGGGACTTACGGGCTTTTGACTAGCCAGCGCCAGGAAATGAACCACACAAACATCGAACCCACAACTTTCGCGTTACATCCACACCCTTATGCCCCTGCACCACGACGACCTCACCCATTATACACTACAATTCATCAAAATATCACAATCAATATATTATCATTTCAACAGTTCGCCACAAGAGATTCAGAAGAGATGCAGCGCGTGATCGCGTGCGGGGCGCAGGCGGCCGCGGGCACCGTCGGCAGATCTTAGAACACGCAAGCATCTTCCAGCTAATCGGACCATGTATCGCCGGCCTCACTTAGCAATTAGTCTTCTCGGTAGCAAATTGTCGTAAATACGTTCAAATTATGTATTATATCGTAATTAAGACAATATGAGGCCGGTCGTGGCGCAGCGGCACGAAGTGTGACTGTAAAACCGACTGGTTGTGGGTTCAATCCCCACTCGAGGAGATGAAATGTTTACCTAAATATATATTTCCATTTCTTCGCTCTGGTGTCGAGGCTAAGCGCGGCGTTGAATTCTGCCAATCACCACGCAATGTCTGCAGAATTCGGCAGAAAGTGGGGAACGGAGTGTGTTAACACTAGGTTCCCTCTGCCTACCCTGCTGTGTGCGGGATACAGCGTGAAGCTGATTTTTTATTTTTTTATTAATTGTGTATGTTAATAATAATTTAAGCTTTTAAAGTACATAGTTTTAACGGTGGTAGCTTATGTTAAACAAGTTGTTGTTGTTGTTTTTGACCTCTCTGTCTGTCTATCAAACTAAACTAGATGAATTTAACTATTAAATCAATTATAACCTAAATTCTTATCACAGAGAATCGATATGTGATCTTTAAAACCATTTAAAAAATTCAAATCAAATCAGCTTCGTATTCCGCACACAGCAGGATAGGCAGAGGGATTCTAGTGTTAAGACACTCAGTTCCCCACGTTTAAAAACATTTTTTTATATATATTTTGACTGGGACGTAAGAACAATTCGATTCGTAGACGTAACTTTGAGGTCTATAACCCAATACACGAGACAATTGCCTACCTAAGATAATTTATTATCGGTACGAAATTACGTATGCAGAACGTGAAGCAATTGAACATATTATACTTTATATTCAAGCTTAAACTCAAAGGTATATCCAAGGTATAAGTTACCGCCAATATATCTAATATTATTTAATTTTTACTAATTTCCAAATTTAGGTAACACTAAAACATATATTATTTCGAAATGGCTTAAAATACTACTATTAAACTGAAAAATATAAATATTTAAAAAAAAGATAAATTTATAATCATGAGGCCAGACGTGGCGCAGCGGCACGAAGTATGACTGTAAAACCGACTGGTTGTGGGTTCGATCCCCACTCGAGGAGATGAAATATTTACTTAAATTTATATTTCTATTTCTTCGGCAATTCGGCAGAAAATGGGGAACGGAGTGTCTTAAGACTAGGTTCCCTCTGTCTACCCTGCTGTGTGCGGGATAGAGCGTGAAGATATTTTTTTATAAATTCATAAGATAATTAATATAATATTTGCTAAGTGTAAAAAAAATGAATAAATGCAGAATGATATTGGCACTAGTTTTGCATATTGGAGTGACTCATACTGCAAAAAAAAAGTCAGCCAAGTTTACGGATATCGACGTTATCAAGTCGCAATCTACATAAATTAACCACACCTAGACAAGAATATCGATATCACGAGAACGAATTTTACTTTGTTAAAGCAAGTTATAGTATCTTAGAATGTATTGTTTAATAAAATTATATAGATTGACTTTAGGCAAACATATTACTATCGCAGATAGGAGTACGGAAGCAATCGACTAAAGAACTTAATAATTTTTTTTTTCTGAAAATAATCATAGTAAATAGAAAAGATTTTCGTTAATACTTAATTCTGCTCAAACAAACGTATTATTCTTATAAAAATCAGCTTCACGCTGTATCCCGCACACAGCAGGGTAGGCAGAGGGAACCTAGTGTTAAGACACTCCGTTCCCCACTCTCCGCAAAGTTCTGGATTATTGTTATAAGTAGAGAAAATTCTCGCTTCGAATCATCAAACAAGAAATGCCTCACTAAATATACCTGAGGTACGGGAAACATGACACTCCGACTGACGTATAAAGGAAGATCCAATATTTACTTTAGAGGAACAACGAGAGGGAGGCCAACGAGTCGCGGTGATTCTGGCCTAATGTAAATTTTTACAATGAAGCCATTCGCAGGACGTGTATGGAGAATTTAATGAGATTGGGTTAAATTTCTCGAAACCTATATGACGGGACGCTTGTGCAATCACTATTGTTGAATTAATAATTATGCAAACCTAAGAAACGTAATTTTAATATTATAATATATATTATAATTTGAATTATATTATATTATAAGTTGAATATCGATACGTTTGTGTTCTTCTGAGGTAAAATATATATTTAAATCTTAATCGACAGTTGAGGCTAGTCGTGGCGCAGGGGCACAATAGTGTAACTGTAAACGCAACAGGTTGTGGGTTCGATTCCTACAGGAGTAAATTAAATATTTCACATTCTCATTTCTTTGCTCTGATGTTGAGACGGAGCGCGCCGTTGAATTCCGCAACTCAACACGCAATGCTTCCAGAATGCGGCGGAAAATGGGGAACAGTATGTCTCAACATTAGGTTCCGTTTGCCTACCCTTCTGTGTGCGGGATACAACGTGAAGCTGAAAACAAAATAATCTTAACCGCCGCGAATGGTTAAATTGATGTAAGAGTGACGCTTATAACATTGAGACAACGTATACGGCTTGCGTGTTACCATCCATGGCCCTTTTGAAGTTCGGTGTCAAGTTTCCCATACCACATTCCTCGCTGCCCGCGAACACGGTGGTCTCGAGATGAAATATATCATTATTGCTATAGTAATGCCTGAAGAATCACATTTTCACATATAATTATGATGTTTTTTTTTTGTTTATAAAATATATTCAGTTTATTAAATCCTATTTTTGGAGTAAAGTGATTTTTTTATAAGAGTTAATTAAATTCACTTTGATGGAAACATGTCTTTTAAAATAGCGTATCTACTATATTTTTTTGTTTCAAACTCGTATTAAAAGTCAGTTTTACTAATAAATATAATCTAGTTCGTGTACAAAAAAATCGGTCATTTACCAACTTTTTTGGACGCGAATAAGATAATATTTATATTATATTAAAAAAAAAACAGCTTCACGCTGTATCCCGCACATAGCAGGGTAGGCAGAGGGAACCTAGTGTTAAGACACTCCGTTCCCCACTTTCTGCCGAATTCTGGAGGCATTGCTTGTTGAGTGGCAGAACTCAACGCCGCGCTTAGCTTCGTCACCAGAGCGAAGAAATGGAATTATAAATTTAAGTAAATATTTCATCTCCTCGAGTGGCGATCGAACCCACAACCAGTCGGTTTTACAGTCACACTTCGCGCCGCTGTGCCACGACTGGCCTCATATATATAATCTAGATCGTGTACAAAAAAGTCGGCCATTTACCAGCGCTTTTTAGACGTGAATAAGATAATATTTATATTTAAGATGCAGAAATTAATTTAATTTCACAGCCGGCATCGTAATATGCATGAAATGATATAAAACCATTTAAATAGATTTATTAAAGTGAATTCAGTTACTATACCTATTTGGTTATAGTTCCGTGTCCAGTTCCAGTACTCTCTAAAGTTTTGATATAATACTAACGAATGTACTGCTGGGGTCGCGATTGCTTTTTTTTGCTTTTAATATTGTAATGAGTAGTAAGTTTAAATTTTTATCAATCAATCATTTTAGGCTAGTTGTTGCGCGTTCGATCCACACTCGAGGAAAGGAAATATTTCTTTACATTTATATTTTCATTTCTTCGCTCTAGTGTCGTGGCAAAGCGCGGCGTTGAGTTCCGCCACTCAACATGCAATTCCTCCAGAACTCGGCGGGAAGTTTGGAACGGAGTGTCTTAACAGTAGGTTCCCTCTGCCTACCCACCCTGCTGCAGCGTGAAGCTGATTTAATTTTATTTTAAGTTTAAATTTTGTTAATAGTTTAACACTTTTGAAACTTTTATATTATTATATATTGTAGTGTATGTATGTTTATAAAAATTATAACATATATGCAGATATTCGATATATGACCCTTTACCTACGATTTACTATTAAGTTGCATCATTCTACGATTTTCAGATAGTCAATATTACAATTTATATTGTTAACCTTTTTCCTAGATATAATAACAAGAAATCACAGAACCACACGTGTCCACACGGTCCAATGAAACTAACTAAGAGTTGTATCATACACAACTCTATATATTGCTACAATCTTAAGTATCCGAAGTATGTCTTAACTGTAGGTTATATTGTAATATTAGCATAGATAAAAAAGAGAAATAATATATATACATATAAATGTGGACATTAAAGACTATTTTTTTAGTAGCGTTCTTAATTGTTAATTTCGTTATAGAAAATTAAATTAAATCTAATTTTCTAAAAGATTGTGTAAGAGTGGAGAACGAAGTGTCTTAACACTAGGTTCCCTCTGCCTACTCTGCTGTGTACGGAATACTGCGTGAAACGGAATTTCGTTTAGTAGTGACATTTAGCACCACAAAGTTTATTCAACATCTTATGTTTAGTTACATACTACTACTTACATACTATAAATTATCTACTATAAGTAACTTTAAATTGTGACTATTTTTCTTAGAAATTAGAAAATTGCTAAACAGCATAGCATATTAAATTTCTCGTCATCGTTGTACACGTATGTAAGTACCTAAGGAGTAGCGTTTGAACAAGAAAAACGACACGACGAAATTTAATACGTACCATTTTTAAATCAAAATATTATGTAGAAATTTATAATAGGTAGGTAGGTAGGTGTTGCTACATCTGTACAGAAATAATGTCTATAAAGTGTATAGTAAATACTAAATAGTAATAGAAACACTATTTCAAACGTTAATAGTATCATATTTTTATTTTCTTTATTTAGTATAATTTTCAAAAAGAATATAAATATATTATCTCGTGTTAGAATATATTTCTTTGGTTTGGTTACAATTTATTAAGATTATTTTAAGTATACTAAATAATTTAATAGATAAAAGCTTAATAAAATATCAATAAAAGAGAATGTTAAAATATGTTTTTTTCTATACGTTTGAATAACGTAGATATGTAACTTACTAAAACGAAATAATAAAAATATACAAAATCAAACAGGCACTACATAAGGAGTACCGGATACATATTACCAATATTATAAACTGATATTAAATAGTCTTTATGTTATTGATAAATGAATGTAAGAACAAAATTACAACAAAATAATTCATTAAACTTGTTTCAATAACATAGTATTTTATTATACGACCCCAAGACGACCAATATTTGTAAATCAATTTGGCTCTACCTGACGGGCGGCCACTTGTGAAGCCCGCCTAAAAGGTAATCGGTTCAACAAAATATCAAGTCGTTTTAAAATGTCAGAACAAGCTCTGTTTTTTTTTTAAAGTGAGGCAACAGTGGGACGTCTTTAGACGATTTGTATATTTTATGGTCACTTCATTAGTTGATTTAAATTGAAAACGACCACTGGCAACACCTTTATTAACACATCAAGAATAAACTGGATAAATTTACAAATTATACAAACAAATTGACTATACGATTATTCAAAACAATCAATTAAGAAATAATGTATGTACATATAAATGTAGTTAGTTCTCATATCTTTGATAGTATATTGAATAACGATCAATAACGAGCTGACAAAATTGACCGTTCACGTTGCTGTTATATTTAGAGCATATTGTTTCGTATCAAACAAGAAATATATCAATAAAATATATCAATACTAATGTATAGAAATCACAATAATAATAACTACAATCGAGCACCATAAAAGGTTGGACAGAATTCCCATACAAACAACAGCTAGATGCACAAAGCGAGCTGCACACTGCACAGTGCACAGGCGGGGCGGACACGCGAGGGGGTGGGGGTGAGGTGTGGGGGGATGAGGTGGAAGGGCCAGCGGCGCGCAACAAAGCGCCTTCCGGGAACCGCCACAATACTGGTTTGCGACGTGCGATACCTTCGCAGATACGGCCCGCGACCGACCAGGTACCGAGCCCTTTTGTCAACCACAGCGACACAACGGTACCTACGCTGTGCACATTAAACGAGTTCCGTGCTTATTGGGAGACCACGGCCATTCGTGGCGCAGGGGCACGAGGTGTGACTGTAAATGGGAATGGTTGTGGGTTCGATCACCATTCGTGGAAATGAAATAGTTATTTAAATTTATATTGTCTATTTATCGTTCTGGTGCGCAATGCCTCCAGAATACGGGGGAAAGTGGGGAACAGTGTTTTAACACTAGGTGTTTCCCTCTGCCTACCTGGCTGTGTGCGGGATACAGCGGGATTTTTATTTTTTGTAGTTATTGGAAATGCGAAGGGCAAGTTTTGATTTGATCGATCGAAAAACAATTCGATGGATTAGATAATATAATTGATAAGTAAGATATATAATTGATAAATAAGAAGGAGGTGTTTTGAATTTTAACAACGGTCGTGGAGCGTGATGGAATCGGCAGAGTCGAATTTGCAAACACCTTTAGTATTCAAAATGATTTAGCAATGTAAAAAGTTTTGTCAATTCACATAAGTATATAGTATATTGAGGCTTGTCATGGCGTAGGAGCACAAGAGTGTAACGGTAAACTCGACAGGTTGTGGGTTCGATTCCCACTCAAAGAAATGAAATATTTATTGTTTTCATTTCTTCACTTTTGCTTTTGAGGCAAAGCACAGCGGTGAGTTTCGCCAGTCAACACGCAATTCCTTCAGAATTCAACGGAAAATGGGGAACGATATGTCTTAACTCTAGGTTCCCTCTGCCTACGCTACTATAACGTATTTAGAGAAAGCAAAAGTAATCAAAAAATTATTCAAGCATTTGGCACTCACTGTAGGCGTTGTTTTTATAGAAAAGTTATAATGTAATTTAAATGTATGTAGGTGTGTGTTGCATAATTTAAACGAAAGCATCCTTTTTTAATCCCGATATATTTGTTAAGATTCACATTAAATAAATAGCTATAATGCTGTGTGGCGTATATGAAAAAAATACAGTCGATTTGATAACCTCCTTCTTTTTGAAGTCGGTTAAAAACGATTTTGTAATAATAAACATATGTACCTACATAGGTCTATTCTATAGGTTCCGTCTTATCACGCGAGAGATATAAGAAGATTTATTGGTTTAGTTTGTTTTCAATAAAAAAGCAATTAGATTTGGTTAATAAATAAAAAAAAATATTTAATGAATTTAATTTTTTTCTAACTAAACACTACAGATTACATTTTATACCAATCTGCTACTTAAACTAAGCTTATAACTAAGAGAGTACAGGTATTTTTAGATTTTCTTATTTCTACACATTATATTCTTTATAGATTGGAATAATTCAAGACATATTCTTAGAATTTGCTGCCGGTAAATAAACTAACACGTGCGTAAGCGAGTCAAGTGTATTGTATATTGTAATAGGTCTCCGGTCGATAGATTGACACATACCTTTTTAATTCTAGTTACTGTCTTACAAGAGCGTAAGTAAAGTATCTTCAATTTCTCTAGACGAGAAAGAATCGTAAATTAAAAAAAATATTTTAAAAAACGTTTTTTATACATAAAACACTATTTGTAAAGATTGGTTTATATCTACGATTAAAATAAATCAGCTTCCCTGTATCCCTCACTCTACAAGGTAGGCAAAAGGGAACCTAGTGTTAAGACACTCCATTCTCAATTTCCGCTGAATTTTTCGAGGTATTGCGTGTCGAATGACGGATCTCAACGCCGGGATTTGCCCTGGTCCCAGAGTGGAGAAATGACAAAAATTATAAATAATTCACACCCTCGAGTGGGGATCGAACCCATAACCGCCATATTACAGTCCGCCTTGTGCCCCTGCGCCACGACATCTTTTATATTTACGATTTTTAGATTATATCTAATTTACCTTTCATCTATGTATCAGCTTGCCAAAGTTATTAAACATATCAATACCTGTATGTTAACGACCCCGGAACCGTACAAGAAAAACTAGCCAAATAGCACGCAAGTTTCTTAGAAGTTTCTATTGTATATGATTATTATATACATTGCAATTTAACAAGTTGAAACAAGTGGATAATGACAATCTATTGGCCCGCCGTACAAGAGTTTCATATCAAACGATATGTATGAATCATTCAAATAATTTCAATACATTATTGCATCCAGGTTTATGACTAATTAATAACACTCACTATTTGATAATTTTATCGGAAAATATCTATCTATTATCTTTTATAAAAGCAAAGTGGAATGTATTTCAATATTGAGTAAACTTTTTAATAAAATATTATAGATTTTTTTATTACTCAGAAGGAAACGACGTTAACAAATTGATTACGACAAATTTTATCAGCCAGAAGTAAAACCATTTTTTGTCATTAAATTGAATAAATATTAATGCAGTTTCTTATATATTTTTTTGTCAATCACATGGAAATTAATTAAAACGAATGTAATTTTATTTCTTATATTTTTATTAAGATTACGGATATCACAGAACTGAGGTGCAAAAGAGCTTTATACTAAAATTTACTACCTGGTAAGAATATAGTTTCCGAGAACATGGTCTATGTGTATCAGTGAGTGACTCTTTACAGAAAATAAAATATGTATATAGTTCTTATAGATTTATGCTCATGATACCATTGTTTTTTAGTAGCAACATTTTCTTAAGTTTAACATTAAGAAAATATTATTAAGTTTAAATAAGAAAAAAAGTGAATGTAAGACCGACTGGTTGTGGGTTCGATAACCACTCGAGGAGATGAAATATTTACTTAAATTTATATTTCCATTTCCTCGCTGTGGTGTCGAGGTAAAACGCGGCGATGAGTCCTGCCTATGACGCAATGCTTCCAGAATTTGGCAGAAAGTGGGGAACGGAATGTCTTAACACTAGATTCCCTCTGCCTACCCTGCTGTGTGCGGGATACAGCGTGAAGCTGATTTAAAAAAAAAAGAAAAAAATCACATGAACATTATGTGATTTTTTTTCTTTTTTTTTAAATCAGCTTCACGATTATGAAATAATTTAATTAAAAAAAAATGTAATCAAATCTAACATTTAGAAAATTTAGAAAGCGTTTCTTTTTATCATTTTGCCAAACACATATTTATATCGAACATACCGAGTACACTAACGACTATAGTCACAGATGTAACCACACTACGTAGAAGAAGGTGTGGGTGTGGAATCGAGCGATGTCGAATGAAGCAGCAATCAGCACTTCTCGGAAACTTGGCTGTTTTTGCGCAGGTGCAATCAAGTAATGCTTTATTATAACCTGAGGTGACCGCTAGCGCAAAACCGTCGACGAACTACTATGACGGACGACGTGGACGCGGGTCGTGTACCTATTTGAGTCTACTACTGTGTTTAAAATGGCAAATGTTAGATAGTTTTAATAAGTTTTTTAAAATAAATAAATCAGCTTCACGCTGTATTCCGCACACAGCAGGGTAGGCAGAGGGGACTTAGTGTAAGACACTCCGTTCCCCACTTTCTGTCCATTTCTGGAGGCATTGCGTGTTAAGTGGCAGAACTCAACGCCGCGCTTTGCCTCCACACCAGAGCGATTATAAATTTAAGTAAATATTTCATCTCCTCAAGTGGGGATCGAACCCACAACCAGTCGGTTTTCCAGTCACACTTTGTGCCGCTGCACCACGACTGGCCTAACTTGCTAAGTTTTACTACCACTGACTCACTACTGGATAAGTTTTTTTTTAATTTTAAAAAAATACTTTCTTGTGCGTTTTTTTGAACGTTTTGAACTACTAATAAGGAATTAGTAGTTCAAAACAGCAATAAAAAAACTTTGCAGTTTTTCACTTTCCATTCTTTAGCTGGGGCCATCGATATATTGGTGAAAAACGGTATATAATGTTAATATAAGCAATAACTGACCCGACATAATTACACCAAAGCAATATTCATAGTGAATATAATTACAATAGGTACCTTGTACGTAAACTTGTTTTTAAATCACGGCTATTTCTAGTAGTGAGCTAGGAAAATTCAATCAAGAAATAATATACAAGATGATAAAAATAAAGAACAAATAACTGTATTTATGTGATTCTTGGAAATGTTAATATTAGCTTAAGGAACTTGAGATTATTGTAATGTGAAGAAATCTTTAAAGCTTTACGCTGTATCCCGGACACAGCAGGGTAGGCAGAGGGAACCTAGTGTTAAGACACTCCGTTCCCCACTATCTGCTGAATTCTGGAGGCATTGCGTGTTGAGTGGCAGAACTCAACGCCGCGCTTAGCCTCGACACCAGAGCGAAGAAATGGAAATATAAATTTAAGTAAATATTTCATCTCCTCGAGTGGGGATCGAACCCACAACCAATCGGCTTTACAGTCATACTTTGCGCCGCTGCGCCACGACTGGACGATATTGTAAGAATTCTTTATTGAATAGCAATCGCGTCTAATAGCTTCATGGTGTTGCCATAAAATAAAAAACTTTTTAGTTACCAGAGTTCTTAAGCTACTTAAAAAAAAATTAAGTATAATCTCATAGGTCCATGGCGCCCAGACACTGACGCATTGAAGGCGATTATAATTTTATTCGTCAACACAATGGACAAAATTTCCAAGAGTTTTTACGCTCCTCATCCTCACACCTGTGCATTGTTCAACGCAAAATGTTTTACATGGCAATCAGTAGGTCGTGAGTGAAATTTTGATCAGAGTTATCGATTCCCTCTTCTCTTTATCGATTCCCATTGAAGCAAGTCGTGGCGCAGGGTAACACAAGCGTGTGATTGTAAATGCGATAGGTTGTGGGTTCGATTTTCACTCGAAAACATTAAATATTGAATATTTACATTTCTTGACTTTGGTGTCGAGGGCAAAGCGCAACATTGAGTTCCGCCACTTAACACGAAATGCCTCTAGAATTCGGCAGAGAGTGGGAGCTGTCTTAACACTAAGCTCCCTCTGACTACTCTGCTACATTTGAAATACAGCGTGAAGCTGAAAGGAAGAAAGAAGAAAGTTATCGATATTATAGTAGGTACTCACCATTCGATGCTTCTGTATTCTTTAACACAACAATGGATACTCTTGAACTTGTCCTGGAACCCATATTCGTACGGGATGGGCTCCTTGCTGAAGTGCATCGAAGAGGAGTTCGTTGAAAACGTGTTAGTGGAGCAGTAGCCCGCGGACAGCGCTCGAGAGGCGCTTAACACGACACCCAACAGTAGTAGCAACCACATCGTGCATTTATATCCTACAAATAAAACATTATAGACATTTAAAAGTTATTTAAAGTTTTATTGACAATTTAAAGTGTTATTGTTAGTTTTAATTGAGCAAATCGCTCCTTTTTAAAAGTAGATAATGATCTATTATTATATATAGATTTTTGAGGAGAAAGTGCGAAACTTCAAGTGGCTATGGAATTGACTATTATTGATACCCGCATAAGCAGGGTAGGCAAATGGACCCTGGGAACCTCCGTTCCCATTAAGATACGTCGGTACCCCATTTTCCGCCGAATTGGTATTGCGTATTGAGGGAAAGAATGAAAATATGAAATATTTAATTTGTTTAAGTGAAAATCGAACCCACAAGCTGTCGCGTTGTCGCGCCCGTGTGACTGTGCCTCGGTGCCACGATTGGCCTTAATTATAAAATTAAATATTCTATAATAATTTTATAAAAGATCATTAGTAATGTATCTAATTAAAGTAATAAGTAGTTTTTATATATTCTTAAGCTACTGTACTGGTTAATGAACTTTTATGACAATAACTTTCATAAAAAAAAATACTATTTTAATTGTAAATTTTACATAATTTCACGATAAATTCAACTTATTTTACTGTTATTTCACGTTCAGTTCTCATACAATATTAATAATTATTAATGAATATATGATAAATAAAAATATACTAGTTTCCGATGTCGGACTAGATATGTAAAATAAAATTAATTACAAGTACATTTCAGTTTAATTAGAATTAGATTTAGTTTTTAAGCAATTAAATACAGACTTTCACATATAGGAATATGCTGCAAAAACTTGGTCATCGACACAGACTTCCTGTGAGCTATCGACCATGTTTTAAGTAAATTAAAAAAAAAACTAAATTGTAGATAAAAAATATACCACGAATTAAAAATAAAAACAGATATTGGAATATTTATCTTTAATTTTAGTATTTGTAATTTTAATTACGTACCTATTCCTTCTAGAATTGTACGCCTGAGATAAATTTTGCTACAAGATAGCATTACTATTTTTTGCGTATACGCAGGTAACTTTTGCAATCAATTTAACATTAGGTATTGATTGCTATTGCTGTTATATTTTTAAAAGAAAAAATAAATAAATGAATTAAATCAGCTTCACGTTGTATCCCGCACACAGCAAGGTAGGCAGACGGATCCTATTGTTAAGACACTCCATGTTGTATGACGAAACTAAACACCGCGTTTTACCCCGACACCATAGCGAAGAAATGAAAATATAAATGTAAGTAATATTTCATTTCCTCGAATAGGGATCGAACCCACAATCAGTCGATTTACAGTCACACTTTGTGACTGGCCGTCGTTGGATATTTAATACTAAATTGTGTCAATAGATAGGAAATAACAAAAAGATTGTAACAAATAACATACAGTGATTCGAAGTAAAAACGTTTTTAGAGTCGAAAAGTAATTGAATGCGTAAATATTTTTTATATAATAAGTACTAACTTGTATTGCATGTGAGCGAACGTGTATATAATGTTATATTTATTAGTAGATTGTTGAATTAAGATGTGCTTATTAGATCACTGGTCACGTAGAATGTCTTTTTTCGAAGTATCAACCAGATATGACGGTTTGAAACGTCAATCATTATTAGTCTTGAAATTTGATGGTTAAGGCTCAGTCGTGGCGCAGTGCCACAAAGGGTAACCGTAAATGCAACTGGTTGTGGATTCGATTCTCACTCGAGGAAATGAAATATTTAATATTTTGGTCGGAAGCAAAGCGTGGCGTTGAGTTCCGCCACGCAATACGCAATGACTCCAAGATTTCGGTGGAAAATGGGGAACGGAATGTCTTAGCACTAGGTCCTCAGCCTACCCTGCTGTGTGCGGGATACAGCGTGATTCACACACGTAAGCAACTTTTAAAACACAATATCAATAGCATGTGCAAACTTTTAAAGTACCAATTACCAGTTTATATCGTTATTAAAAAAAAAACAACATAAGCAATTTTGAGGGCAATTAACGTAAAGGCAGCGAGCAACAAAATACCTATATGGCAGCAACAGAATTTTAAATTAACCCGAGAAATACGTGCACGCCGCCGTACTCAACATCACACGTGGGGCAAAAAAATTTTATGTAAGAAATATACTTATAAAATACTAAAATGGGCAGGATAACAGCCTAGATGCCAGGGCAAAGTATGCTAGTAACCGAATGACTGTCATTCTGAGAATAAAGAATTTTACAATAGAGGCCAGTCGTTGCGCAGGCGCACGAAGTGTGACTGTTAAACCGACTGGTTGTGGGTTCGATCCCCACTCGACGAGGTGAAATATTTACTTAAATTTATATTTCCATTTCTTCGCTCTGGTGTCGAGGCATTGAGTTCTGCCACTTAACACGCAATGTCTCCAGAATTCGGCAGAAAGTGGGGAACTGAATATCTTAACACTAGGTTCCCTCTGCCTACCCTGCTGTGTGCGGGATACAGCGTGAAGCTTTATAAAAAAAAAAGAAGAATTTTACGGGTCTATTTTCGTGAAAACAACAATATATTTTTTTATATAATATAACAAATTAGTAAGTAGTTATTATGTTTAATTCATATGTTCATCAACTTTACATCCGGCTAGTCTATTCACTATTTAAGTAGGTTTCCAATTTCATGAAAATACATAAATTGATAAGCTTGAAACAATAAATTAATTCAATTATCGCAGCCATTTATACACAAAGGAATATATTATGATTTATATACGATTTTGATAGGCAAATTAAAACTTTATTAGCTTTATAACAATATAGTGTGTAGTAAATGAATTATGTATAATATTCATATTTTTAAGTGCTGAGAAACTCCGTTGTCTATTTTCCGCCGAATTCTGGAGGAACTGCGACTTGAGTAGCGGAACTCAAAACCGGGCTTTGCCTTAACGCCGGAGCGAAGAAAATGGAAATATTAAATATTTAATATCCTCGAGTGGGAACAAAACCCACAACCTATCACGTTTACAGTCACAATATTAATATATAATATATTTAAAATTATTTTATTATTTTCATTAACATTTTATTGTGAGAACAAAAAAAATAGCCTACAAAGAAAGAGGCCCACCACATCGTAAAGTATCAAGATCGACCGGCAACTTGCTAGTGTTGTAACATGTAAGTACAAGAAGAAACACATCTCACAAGCCGGCTCCGTGGCAAGACGAGTGGCAAGACGAATGATTTTCGCAATTACCGACAAACGGCACACATATCTGACAGCAATTTGCCCCCCTCCCCCCATTCTCCCCCCACCCGCTGGCTGCTGATCACCTTCTGGGAAAAGCAGTTGCATCAACTCCAACGTTAGGGCGATTAACGTACTAATTACCGAGCTCCGTCGCCGCCGTACGCCACCGAGCGGTAGCAAAAAAGTATGTTGGCTAGTTTCTCTATATACGCAATATGGGAGGTTGGTAAAAAGTACTTGTTTTCTTTACTTATATATCAATACGACTGTGTACTTGTATGACAGCTGCACGTTTCGCGTATGCGGTTATTTTGTCTCAAAACTTTTATATATAAATGTTTTTTAGAGAATAATTTTCAAAAATATGTATTTTTCATACCTAGAGCCCTTTTGGGCACGGTCATGGGCATAGGAAGGGGAGAAGCCGGGTGGGCCGTGCCCATCCCAAAATACTCTGGTGCCCACCCCAGAAATTTAACTTATAACAAAATTTGCCCCAAAAAGTCCAGAACCACTCTCTCCAGAAAATATCTCTAGATATACTAATGGGCACAGTCATTTGTTGATTGACTTAGGTAGGCTTTGGTCATAGGGTCCAATCCAATAGGTGAACACTATATATAAATGTACTAACAAGACTGCACCAACAAATCAAGTAAATTAAAATTAGAAAAGTGTTAAGTACCTAATGCTTTTATAGTTTTTTCTTCATATATACTAAAATAGACATAATATGTATGTACTGAAATTGTATTTTTTGTAATAGTACTAGTATATTGATATAAATATAAGGAAATAAGTTCTACAAACAAACATAAGCTCTGTATATTTTTTTTCAATCTTCAAAAGTTTTCACAATTATTAATTACTATATTGTTTTCATGGCAATTAATATTTCAATAATTGAGTACAATAGAGTAATATTATGCAGATGGATGATGAATTATTACTCTGGTTTTTTAAATATATTCATTATGTATAATTGATTTCAAACAAAAAGCCTAGCCTTAAGGTTTGTTTTTTTTACTTTTAACAATATAATATTGTTTAATAACTTTTTCAAACTCACCACATTTAGATCTCAATCAAAATTTGTAATTGTTGTAAATTATGTAATATTTTCAACAATTACAAATTACATTCCATCTGCCTTCTCACAAAAAAGTGAGAGATGTACATAGTTAACACAAGAAAAAAATACCGAGTGCCACTCCAATTTACAGTTTAGTAGTTAATTGCGGCAGGACAGCATCTGATTGTCAATGTGATAGTTGTGGGTTGATGTACTGTCAGGGAAATTAATTATTTTCATTTTCCAAACTGACATGGCAAAAAGTGGCTTCGAGTTGAACCACTTAACACACAGGTCTGTTTTAATTAACTGTTTTAAATCCAGACAGAAAGCGGAGAATTATATGTCTAAATACTAAGACCCAGCCCACCCTTTCTATGTGGAATAAAGCATAAAATGTGTTGTTAAAGTTTTAATATACTTTTTCCCATATTTCCAAATTCCAATCTTTATGTCATAATTGTTCTTATAAATATAATTGAGCATTGATAAGTTTAACATATGAACATTTTACATTGAAATTCTAATGAATATAAAAAAAAAATGTTTATCAATATTTCTCTGCAACAAAATTTTATATTATAATAAGATTTTGTTTATATCTATCTATTTGTAATTTTTAAACATTTTTAAAGTGTTATTCCACACTTAGGAAAGAAAAATACTTATTTCGNGAGAACGCATGGCTTAGTGGTCAGAGCGCCTGGTCGGTTTCCAGGAGGCGCGGGTTCGAGTCCCGCTGCGTTCAAAATTTTTATACGTTTTCTAAATAAGTATTTGTAATTTTATTTAAATGTCATGGTCAAAATATACAAATTCACAGACTTTATGCATAAGAATACAATACAGTAAAGCTTTTAGCAAGTGTTATGAAAAAAATTGTAAAATAATATTAACAATGATATCTAAACATATAATATCTAAATATTAATAGTAATAATTGCTACTATATGTTACAACTACAAGTTGCCCATTAATATGTTTTTCTTTAAGTTTTTTTCTAGTCCATGCAATATTATGGAATAAAAGCTTGTAGTGCTTTAAAATTAAAGTTAGTAATACAACTCAATAATATCATTAAACTAGTTTGAATATTGTGTAAAAAATCTATAAAAGAACATTCGAAGTAAAAAGATTACTCACCAATTCCAAAGATGATAAAATCCAAATTTCCCAGAACTCCAGTTGCAAAAAACTTATTTCTAACAATTACTACACAGTTTCTTCACTACACATTTTAAAAATAACTTTAACAATTAACAGTTTTATTAAATATTGCAATCGCTTTGAGTTTCAGACAGAAAAGTCGAATTATATATTTAAAAATATTAAAACGGTATTAACCACATGTCACCGGCATTACAGAGAATACGTTACTGTCGAATTGTCATTGTTCCTCAGACGTTGACGATCACGCTGCTTTGACATTTGACAGATGACAGTGAAATAAATGTTACGTTCTGTTTGACGATACTTATTTATCTTGACGACTCAATTAAACATATTGTGGTTAATTAAAATTTATAAGATATACAGGTACCGTAAATATAGTTATTATTTTTGTGATATAAGTTATTTCGTAATATTGTGTGATATTTTGAATATTGCATTAAAGTTTTTAAAAAATATAGCTTATTCAAATTTTATAATACAATTAAATTTCTATTTAATATTTTGTGTAAAATAAATATTACATGGTAATATATGTATTTTTTTTAAAGTAACTGAATTATGAAAGATTGTATATATATAAAATATTGTAATATTTTACATGAAACTGCATATACGGTAAAACATTGCAAACCCAGAGCTAAAGAAATTAATCAAGGTAGCTCATCAGTTTAGATGTAGAATTTTTTTTTCATTTCACGATTCTTTTCCATACCTTTATTTCGTGTGACTCACACATACACATACTAATAAAATACTACTAAACGTTGGCGATCTTCTAATTTTCATTCATCCAACACATAAACGAACGAAAAAGAACGATATTTCTCGTTCTTTGTCACGCAATTACCTATTTTTTATAATAAATCTAAGCAACGTTCAAAGTTCTGTTAAAATTGTTTAATAAAATCCTACTATTTTTACTTTATTATGAAATTATTTAGAAATATGTTTATTAAACCATCCACAAAATTATATTCAAAATTTTTAACACACAAAATGATATTGAACTACGATAGATACTCACATTTAACATTAGTTTTACATCGTCGTCGTCGCATTTTCCTTTTATTACCACTAATATTTTTATCATAAGTAATATTAAAAACTCCATATTTGTTTGTTTCTTGTCTTAAAAGAATGTATTTTTAATAGTACACTCAAATACTGAGACATAATATTTTCACATTTAAGAGAAATTCAGTACTCACATGTCACATTCATAACGATTTTAGAAATCCGATTAATGATAAAGTTAATAATAAACAACATCCAAATAATTTAAAACATGTCTAAAATCGAACAAAATAATGTAAATACCACAAATTACAAAACTTAGCTGTTTCGCGCCTAAATTCTATTCCTACACAGATAATTAAAAACATTGTAATAGTTGCCATTAAATAAAAAAAATCTCGAACATAGTTTAAATTTGTTTTGATAAGATTTTCATTATTTTTTATATTTGTTTAGTTATTTTGATAGAAAATTGTATAAAAATTAAATAGAAACGAGTCTTATAATGTTATACGTTGAACCTACGAAAACTCAATATGAAATAAATTATTATTTAGTAATTATTTGTAAATAATATTTATAATTTAACAACAACTAAAATGTCACATGACATTTTAATTAAAATAAACATAAAATTCAGGCGTTAAAACACTTTGGATGCCCCAATACCTTTTATCAATCGTCTGTAAAAATAATAATTTTGAAAGCTTGTAGACGCGACTAAATATTGATTATGTGTCCCTGCTGACATCGATGTTAAAAAACATTGATATTTGAACTGCTAACATCGATGTTCATCGAAAATCGATGATCATCGGTCATCCCTAAACTAAAGTATGATCCTAAATTATTTCGTCTTTTAGTTAGTGTTTTTTCATTTTAAAATGGCGTATTCTCATTTTACTTGTACGGAGTATATGGATATGATTTTAATTTATGGAGAATGTAGACAAAATGGAGCTCTCGCGTTACAAACATACCGAGAAAGGTATGGTGATAGTCGTAGATGTCCGTCAGATTATCGTAAAATACAATTGTAAAAGCTATACAAAGGGGCCGAAAAAACTAACCATTAGTGCCACACCAAGAGCGTGTTTCGTCACAGGAATTACCAATAGCCCGAGAAATTGAAATTTTAAATTATTTCGATAGAAATCCTACGACCAGTTTACGCAGAACAGCCAATCACTTCCAAGTTAGCCACTTTACGGTACACAAAATTTTAAAACCAAACAAACGTCGTCCTTTCAAATTTTATTTTTTATTTATTTTATATTGGGAAACAAACAGCGCTTACAATACTTAAAGCTAATACATATCTATATTACATTAGCCAATAAAGTTTCCATTTATGCATCAAACATGGAGTGAATTGAATAAAAAAGAACTTTATACATACATAAAAAATTATGAAGGAGATAAACAAGTTGCTTTGAAGAATTAAGTTCGATTTACTGGGCTAATATATATATTTTTAAATTGTACAAAATAAAAGGTTAAGATTTTCATTTCAGGTGAATTTTGTCAATAATTCTGCGTGAAAATTGCTTAATATTGTTGTGAAATATATCTATATCGCTAAAATAGTTATTGTATGCCCTACAAGACCTTAGTAAAAAACAATTTTTGTATAATTAGTTTTTTCAGCAGAAATGTAGAAGGTATCTCTAGATCGGGCACTAAAAGTTGGACATTTTATGTGAATATTACTTAGCAGATAGTTAGAATCTATAAGGTTGTGTAAGAGTTTGTACAAAAAATTTGATCTCTATATACTCTTCGTTTTCTTAATGATAAAATATTTTGATTCTGAGTATCGTCTATATTAAATTTGTAAAAAAACAAAGAATAGCATATTGCCAATGGCTGCTAGAAAATGTCAACATTGACTCAGATTTTATATTTAACATTTTATGAACTGACGAGAGCACTTTCACTCGCAATGGCATTTGGAACTCGCAAAATTTAAGATATTGTAGTGAACAAAATTTACATCCAAGTCGAGAAGCTAATCATCAATACAGATTTCCTCATACGCGGCCCCGTAACAGATTGTGTCGACCAGATCCCCCTAGACATATATCGTAAGATGTGGTTTCAGTTACGTGGAGCACCCGCACACTTTGGAGTGCTTGCATGCATATTTGGAGAACAATGGATCGGAAAGTATGGTATGATTTTTTGCCGTGTGATCCCGGCCTTCTTGCCGTGTGATTCCGGCCTAGATTAGGATCATCCTAGTACTGGTGGTGTCGTAAGAGGCGACTAAAGTACGTGTGGTAGAGTCACGTCGCCAGCAATGGCAACACGCATGGGCAGACTCGACCGGATCATTACCACTCCCAGCATTAAAAACCGGCGTCAAGTAGTGGCTTCATGCCACTGCGTTTCGCGTCAGGTGGCACCTCGGCGGTGGCTTGCCCGTTCCCCGGACTTCACGCCGCTTGATTTTTTTTGTGGGGGCAAGTAAAAAATGAAGTTTATGCGTCAGAAGTCCATACAGAAGACGAGCTCCGGCAAAGAATTACACATACTTTTGATAAATTTAAAGACTTAGCCGTGCAAGGGGATCTACTGAGTAGATGCAGTTTATGTATTCATAAGCAAGGGGGACACTTTGAAAATTTAAAAACGTAACAAATAATAAGTGAATAGAAAAAATATGATAAAAGTGTGTGTAAAGTGTATTCCTAAGTGTTGCGTTGATTTAACATCACTTCGCGCCGTGAGTTGCTGCGACTCGATTTCTTGAATGCAGTGTGTGTGACGTTGCCGCTTTGACAGGTTAGTGTGCGCGTATGTGTGCGTGTTTATAATATTCTTTACAAATGGCATTTTATTTTAAAATGATAATTTTATTATTTATTTTGTTTGAAAAAAATAACTATTCCATTTTTGGGAATTTATTTTTTACTGAAATATGTTAGGCTTTTATTTAGAGTAGTTAAAACTGTGGTTTCATTTGTTTATTTTTCGTTATTTTCCTATTTTCCTACTCGATTTACTCTGGTAATAAATATTATTTGTTGTCTTCTCACACTTCCTAGATTTAACAAGTAGTTAGGCAGAAATAACGTAATAGTAAGAATTTGAACCAACTTCAACATGTACGAGAATCATACTTTTTTATTTTTAGCATTTCTTTAATATCTAAATTAGGATCAGCTTCACGATTTATTTCGAGATTTATTTTTTATTTCTAAATTAGGATTTTTAATCTGGATATTTTTTTAAATTAAATTTTTTATTAAAATTTGCTTTATAAAATACTTTTAGAATAGTAAAATAAATGCATATATTAGACAAATAAAAAATAATCCTTCTTTAAAATATATTACAAATATTAACAACACTAAAATATCAGAGAACGTGTACTTTACTTACTTATTTAATTAACAGAATCTGAATAGAATGAATTATAGTATCTACGTGTGCATTGTGTATGCTGAAAATGACATTCACTATCAAGTGTTTCTGTACCGGATTAATATATTATATTATATATATTTTAAAGAATATATTGAACAGACGACTGCATATTTTTATTTTTTTCTAGTTTTAGGTAATGATTTCTTGATATTCCGCAAGTAACGGAACGTGCCGAGAGCCCGCCGCACCATGACGCCGCGCCACCACGCTTGGATGCGCGTGGCGGCTTTTCGCAAACGGTTTTCCCGAGCGAGCCGCGCTGCCCGTTCCTTTTTAAATGTCAGCCAAGCGCGCATCTCTCCCTCGTGTAGCTTAAACTGTTAGAAATATATATTGTAAGTAATTAAAATTGTATGAGTTATGACATCATGTGTAGTCTAATATAAAAGTAAATATCTAAAAGTAACTATAATCTACGAACATGGATGTAGGAAGAGGGGAGAATAGTAAGAATAGCCCCAGAATAATCTTATGTCCAGAAATATTAATTTGCCCCGAAAAATTAAAAAAAAAAAGCATTTACACGAACATATCTGTGGAAAGCTAAAGTGTTAGCCCCCCTAGGAAATATCTCTAGAAACGCCCATGTCCAAGACTCCACTATATTCTTTGATTGAAATTAAAAATTATAAATATATTTATTCTGATTAGTTCGTTATCCTTTTGATTCATAGAATATTACCAATTTTTCTAATTCACCGCGTCGTGCGACAGTAACTCGTAACTTCTCACATTGACCAGTGAGTCTTGTTTCGATTTCAGCCGTGTCTTTTGAGTATCTTGCTTTCCAATATTCCAACAATTCTTCTCTTTCCTGTTTAAGTATATATATATTTTAGTAACAGAAGATAAAATATTTATGGACTAATACCAGTCAATACTGGTTTATTATAATGTGGCTTAATAAAAGTGATTAAAGAAAATATCTTTATGTACAATAAATAAGAAATATGTAATTTTTTGTATGTAAATGATTGTTTAAAAAAATGTATGAACCAATCAAACAAAAGTAAGCTATTTAAAATAAGAATCTTAATATTGATGAACCAGAATCTGCAGTTCGTATGCTTTCAGTAGCTCATTATGTACGCAGTCCTCATGTCCCAGACGCGGCGCCGGCACTACCTTCACCTGCATCTGTAGTTCGAGCGACTCTGCGCGTGCGCATAGCCATTTATCAGCATAATCAAATTGTATGCGGGTGTTCAAAACAGTGTCCTACGAAATATTGTATTATTAACATCGAAATTATATTATTGAATTAAATCAGTAAAATGGTTAAATCAGTAAAATCGATCACTGAAAGTCCAATAAAAATCAGTTCAGTTATTCTGGACATAGCTCGGGGAAATAGAAAGAGAGACAGACAGAGACAAAAAATATAAAATAATTTTTTATTGTATTTGAGTATTATGTAAATAACCACATGCACTTGCAAAAACATAGCACAACATATTTAATTTTAATTCTTTTAGATATTTATTTTACTTTGATAATATTAATAATGTAATGTAATGTTTTGTTTAGTTTTTTTTATTAAAATTTTACTTTGGTTACGTTTACTTATAATTTTTTTCACTTAAATTAGTTACATATTTTCAAAAAAAAAATCATAAATATATCTAATAAGCAGTCGTATAGTTTAAGCGGACGAAGCCGCGTTCGGGTCCGCTATATATATATATATATATATATATATATATATATATATATATATATACGACCTGAAGATTGACAATATCTTTTACCTTTATATTATCCCGTAGTAATGCAATTTTTAAATCGTATTTGCGAAAGTCAATTGTCCACTGGTGTCGGTTTCTTTGTAATTCGAAACAAATATTCTGTAATGAGCTAAAATATAATTAATTACAAAACCATTTATGTTGCCATTTAATAAAATTTATGTAATTTTACCACTTAAGTTAATGAAAATACCTTTTTAATTTCTCATGACGAGTTTTCAACAATATTGTAGAATTAGCATTTTCCTCTAATGCACGCACAGCGTGTTTAAGTGCATACCATTCTCCGTTCTGAATTAATTCCAATAAAATTCTTAATGTTACTTCCTTCACTATATTGCTAAGGGAAAAATTAAATATATTATAATCGAGCCAAAGATTTACAACAAAATATATAAAATTTATTATTCAAATAAAGCGCCATCTTGTTATAATAATGTGTAGCTCACCGATCTTTGGTGAGCTTTTCGTAAAGCTGCCTTTCACGAGTGTCCTTGAAGTTCGATACAGCGAACTTTCGTTTAGCACTTACGTCTACAAACATATATGCATATTATTACTGATAGATGGCGTTAGGTTTTTCACCTACTACTCATAGTCGGCTAGTTGGGATTCTCAAACTTTTATTACAAAAGAATAATAATAATTACAAACTTACAAATACTTGAAAAATACAGTATAACCAGCTATAAGGTATTCATGTTTATCATTCCTAAATTTAACTAAAAATATGCTTTTAATATTCTTGTTTCATATAAAAAATTATAAGTACATACCCAATATTCTCATTTGAAGTAACATTACTTCTAAATTAATTGCAAAAAGTATACCGTCCATCATGGGGATCCTGCGGTATAAACAAAATATTTAAATCTTAGCTTGTGTAATTGAGAAAAACGTGACAATATTTCAATTCAACAAAGATAAGCCATTTCTAAGAACACCGCTTGACTATAATTACTTGTCAGTTTAAGAAATAGATAGGCAAGTATATAAACGCAGTTGCAAGATTTATATATTTTTTCTTGTCAATTGCATCATGAGAAAATTATTTTTTGTTATTTACACTTATGTGTAAATAACAAAAAATAAATCAGTTTCACGCTGTACTCCGCACACAGTCGATGTAGGCAGAGGGAACCTAGTGTTAAGACACTCCGTTCCGCACTTTCTGCCGAATTTTGTAAATATATATTTATATAAATGTAAATAAATATTTCACTTCCTCGAGTGGGGATCGAACCCACAACCAGTCGCGTTTGCAGTCACACTTTGTGCCCCTGCGCTTTTATCTTATTTACGTTAATTGATAAATCTCGATGTTGGGATAATCATTCATGAAGTTCATGCATATGGATGCAACATGCAAAAATATTGTGAGAACTATTTATTGAAAACATTTTTACCTGTTATTTTTACTTGATACGAAAATATTTGCAATTTCAAGCAGTTAGTTGTTAGCAATTTAAATGAATGTTAAGCTTTTCTAATTCTACTTTGTAAGACAGTGTTTACGTTTACTTCAGCGTTACTTTACAGATTTATTGGTCGATATTCATTTAAGATATAGTTTTTTTAATTAAGTAGGTTTTTCGTGCAAATTAAATGTTTTGTGTATATTTTTGTTTACAATTGAATATTTCTTAAATGAGAAATTAAAATTTTAATTATTTGGATTTAATTACGAAAATTAAGTACTCATTTTTTAATCTATCTTTATATTATTTTATTTTAATTCTAATTATTAATCTTTTTTCTATTTTATTTCAATTAATCTCACAAAATTCTTAGTATTAAAATTTGCGACATTTATATTCATAGTTTTTAGAAAATGTTCATAATTACACTAAACAAACTACATGGTGAGGAAAGAAGCAGTGGCCCAAACAAAGAGGTTTTATTTGGGCTTTCTAAGAAATGTAGATGTAGTTTAATAATATTTACTTTAGATTGATACATACCTCTCGTTGGTTTCCATATTTATTTACTATATTGTTTCGTGGAGCTTTAATAAGTTTTTTGTATATTTAATGTATCTAGTCATGTATCTGTCGTACCGTAACAGCGAGACGTCACTTGGTAACCATGTATTTGGTCGATAGTATAATTAATTAATTGTTCTTATCGGTTGCGGACAACCGCAACAGACGTAGGAAACGTCACTCGCTTAAATAGTTCAATCAAGTTTCAAATTAGGTATATATTTTAATTTTATTTGTTTCAGCTTCACGTTGTACCCTGGAAATGTCAGGGTGGGCAGAGGGTACTTGGGGACCTAGTGCAGTGTACTTCCGCGGGACCGTTACCATTTGGACACTTCCAGTGCATTGCTTGTTGCGTTGTAGAACTCAACGCCGCAATTTGTCTCAACACCATAGCGAAGAAATAAAAATATTAAATATTTTATTACATTTCGCGAGCGGGAATCGATCTCAGAACCAGTCGTGCTGGCAGTCACACGCTTGGCCTCTGCTGTTGCTGTTGCCGGTACAGTTGTAGCATGTAAATATTCTAGATTCAAGTGTCTATGGGACGAAAATGGCAGAGATCTATTTTTTTAAAGTCACAACTTTTTAAAATTATATATATTTTTTTTCTTTTTTTTTTCAGCTTCACGCTGTATTCCGCACACAGCAGGGTAGGCAGAGGGAACCTTGTGTTAAGACACTCCGTTCCCCACTTTCTTTCTGGAGGTATTTGCGTGTTGAGTGGCAGAACTCAACGCCGCGCTTAACCTCGACACCAGAGCGAAGAAATGGAAATATAAATTTAAGAAAATATAAATTAAGTTTCATCTCCTCGAGTGGGGATCGAACCCACAACCAGTCGGTTTTGCAGTCACACCTCGTGCCGCTGCGCCGCGACTGGCCTCACTAAAACTAAACTAAAATTATATTGATTATATATATATATATATATATATATATATATATATATAGATATATATATATATATATATATATATATATATATATATANCAATATTAATTCATAGAAATTGTATAAAAAATATTTTTATATATATATATATATATATAAGCTTTTGCGCATTAACTATATTAGTATGCCCCTATATTTAGTACACAGATAAAAAACGTACATAGATAAAAAAGACAGTTGATTAATATTTATAATACAACATGTATTATAATTCAGCTAATGCCGTCATGGTGCACGAGCACAAGGGTGTGACTGTAATGCGACGGTTGTTGGTTCGAACCCCACTAGGGGGAATGGATTATTATTTATGAATATTTTCATTTCTTCGCTCTGGCACCAAGGCATCAGCCCGGCGTTGAGTTCCGAATTACGCTCAACATGCAATGCCTCGAAAAATTCAACGGAACGTGGGGAACGGAGTGCTTTAACACTAGCTTCGCTCCGCCTACTCTGCTGTATGCGGGATACAGCGTCAAGCTGATTCAGCTAATGCTGAATAGAAATTCGATTTTGTAGTAAGGAATTTCGTACATTTTACATACACATTATATGGATGATATACATATATAATATAGTTTCGTGTTCTAGTATTTAGCATATATTTTTCATGTTCCATTTCCGCTACGTTTGATGTTGATTACTTCTAACTCTTGTATACATTTATTTGAATACAGATTTTACTGAAAAATATAATACAAAAGAATTCCAAGCTCGTTTTATTATACCGTTCAGTTACATAACTCATTTGAAAACTTTTTATATTTCTTTCTTTACCTTTGTAGAAAATTAGTAAGATTAGAGGGAAAAGGAATAAGTTGCAAATATTTTAGTATTGTTACAAAAATATAATTGGTTGAATTATAATAATATTCTTGTTTTAAATACCTAGTTTTAAAAGAGTGATTTTAGTGCATCCTCTTTCATTATTCTCTTACGTTATAATAAATATTAAATAAGAAATAAAACGACATGTTTCGTAGCTTAACTTTTTTTGCCGAATTCACTCACTTTCATATAACACATTTTTTATTTTTATTTATTTATCAGCTTCACGCTGTATCCCGTGCACAGCAGGGTAGGCAGAGGGAACCTAGTGTTAAGACACTCCGTTCCCCATTTTCTGCCGAATTCTGGAGGCATTGCGTGTTGAGTGGCAGAACTCAACGCCGCGCTCAACCTCGACACCAGAGCGAAGAAATGGAAATATAAATTTAAATAAATATTTTTCTAACATATTTTTCTATATTAATATATAGTTTTTGCTATTGCTCGATTTAAAAAGAGATTAAAATTACGATTTATTAAGTGTATAACAGCGGCAACCTACCAACTGAACTGAAATAACCAACCATGCTTTTTCTAAATACACTTAAATAATATAAGGTAATAATATGGGGCCAGTGGTGGCGCAGCGGCACAAGGTGTGACTGTAAAACCGACTGGTTGTGGGTTCGATCCCCACTCGAGGAGATGAAATATTTACTTAAATTTATATTTCCATTTCTTCGCTCTGGTGTCGAGGTTAAGCGCGGCGTTGAGTTCTGCCACTCAACACGCAATGCCTCCAAAATTCGGTAGAAAGGGGAGAACGGAGTGTCTTAACATTAGTTTCCCTCTGCCTACCCTGCTGTGTGCGGGATACAGCGTGAACTTAAATAATATAAATTAAAATTAAAAAGTAGCGAGCGATGCCGCGCAGGGCCAAAACACAAAAATAAATAGTAGATCGAAAATGTATGACGATTTACAAAGCCGTCGACGTCGTCTGTTCGTTCGGGTCAGTTATACCATGCAGCTCATAGGGTAGTTCATTTTGAATCAGTGATATCTCCTTAAGTATTTACTAGAATTATGAGTAGTAAAC
Organism: Heliconius hermathena; assembly: GCA_013403705.1. NCBI lineage: Eukaryota > Metazoa > Arthropoda > Insecta > Lepidoptera > Nymphalidae > Heliconius > Heliconius hermathena. The sequence continues at coordinate 353,376 of JAAIXJ010001754.1, forward strand.
TATAATTTCAATCTAGATGAAATACTAAAGGTGACTATTATATTTATTCTTATAAAATATATTAACAATAACCCGATAAATTTAAATTTAAATTAAATATATTAAAATGGTTACTGTGTCTCAACCTTCAGAGATAAACACATACCGTTACATTTTAATAGACTTTTTAAAGGACAACATTTTTGTAAAACATTGTTTTATATGTCTCATAAGATTGAGTCAGCGCACGCCATGTAAGATTTCAGGAAGCTCATATTAGGCGATTTTTGCTTAAAAAAATTTTGCTTGTAGTTTAGCAACGGTTGCTTAGTGACGATTGTAATTAACATGGGATAAATTACATGTCAAATTGAAAGATATTTTAATATATTAGTATATATCGAGCATATTACAAATATGAGGAAGAAAAGTAACCTATGTCCATCCCAAGACTTTTAAGTATCCTTATATGAAATTTTACCACAATCGGATCAACGGTTCGGCCCTGATTGCGTCACAGACACATAGACAGAGTAACTTAGAAATTTATAATATAGATATGGCTCTATTATTATTAGTTAAGCTCGACTGTTGTGGCCGCTCATCAGATGTTCATGCCTAGATACAGCCCAGACCTAATAGCGCTACAACATTTTTATTTAATTCAAATCGGTTAATTACTTCAGAAGATGTGCTTGTACAAAAAAAACAAACAGGCAAATAGTTACTAATACTATAATACTTATTACTTTACTTTAAAATCATAGATTCTTTAAATGACCACAGTACAGACATATTTTTTTCTGTTTTGTTATAGAAGATTAAATAAAAATAAATGTTTGCTTAAAAATATAATTGTCTGCACGAAACATTTTCCTAAAAATGATGATAGCCAAAGCTTACAAGGACAACAACTATTTGTCAACACGAATTTGCTGTGACAGTATGAATAAATTTTAAGCACATTAAGTATAATATATGTATTTTAATATTAGAATTACATGTTTCATTTGAAAGTTCTTTCTCTGAAAAAGTACCTAGTACTTATTTAGAAAACGTATAAAAATTTATTTCCTAAGTGTGGAATAACACTTAGGAAATAAATAGGAAACTTAGGAAACAAAAATGTTTTAAAAAAAGTACCTAGTACCGTAGCGTTTGGCGCTCCGTTCTCTCTGACTACCCCGCAAGGGATAAAGCGTGAAGCTAAGTTAAGTTTTAAGTTAAGTACCTAGTACTTTATTGTATAAAAATATAACATTTCATGATTTTGAAACAACAAATTATGTTAAACAGCTACAAAATAACAGTGTAGACTGTAGAACGAAGCAGTATGTGTACGTACAGTCGCAAATTTTATCAAAAGACAAAATTTACTTATAGAACGTTATTCTTTTGAGGCCAGTCGTGGAGCAGTGGCACGAAGTGTGACTGTAAAACCGACTGGTTGTAGGTTCGATCCCCACTCGAGGAGATGAAATATTTACTTAAATTTATATTTCCATTTCTTCGCTCTGGTGTCAAGGCTAAGCGCGGCGTTGAGTTCTGCCACTCAATACGCAATGCCTCCAGAATTCGGCAGAAAGTGGGGAATGGAGTGTCTTAACACGAGGTTCCCTCTGCGGTAGGCAGAGGGAATACGCAATGCCTCCAGAATTCGGCAGAAAGTGGGAAACGGAGTGTCTTAACTAGGTTCCCTCTGCCTACCGCAGAGTGAACTGCTGCGTGCGGGATACAGCGTGAAGCTGATTAAAACGTTATTCTTTTAAAAAAATAAAAAGAGGCGTAGACAAAAGGTAAACTGTGGTGTTGTGGGTTCGATCCCCACTCGAGAAAGTGAAATATTTTTTTTATTTATATCTCCATTTATTCGCTCTGGTGTAGAGGCAAAGCGCGGCGTTGAGTTCCGCGGAAGAGGCGACTAAAGTACGTGTGATAGAGTCACGTCGCCAACAATGGCAACACGCATGGGCAGACTCGACCGGATCATTACCTTTATTCCCGGCATTTAAAACCGGCGTGAAGTAGTGGCTTTATGCCACTGCGTTTCGCATCAGGTAATGCCAGGCTCCGGCGCCCAACCCGCCTTACAGGCAGGCAACGCACCTGTAGCTCCTCTGGTGTTGCACGGGGTCGTGGGCGGCGGTAATCACTTATCATCAGGTGACCCGCACGCTCGTTTGCCTAGTCTTTTCCATAAAAAAAAAAAAAAAACTCTACACGAAAGGCCTACAGAATTCGGCAGAAAGTGAGGAACGGAGTGTCTTACCCTTAGGTTCCCTCTGCCTACCCTACTGTGTGCAGGATACAGAGTGAACTACTACTACTAACTTATTCTTTTACATCTTTCGAAATAAAAAAAATCATAAAGACTTGTTAAAGAAATCTATGGTCACAATCTATATATATATATAAAAGGACTTGTACCTGACTGACTGAGGTGAGACGCACGCGCAGCCGTAACCGCTGTGCGTAGAAACGTGAAATTTGGACAGATATTTATTTTCATTACTGGACATCCACTAAGAAGGGATTTTGAAAAATTTTAACCTCAAAGGAATAGGGGTTGAAAGTTTGTATGGAAAAAAAATTTAAATCGGGACCTATTTTTATAAAATTTGAAATTCAGACTTTTGAAAATATTTCATTGAACACGTATTTCATGGTTTTTTATAATTCACCCCCTAAGTGTTCAAATAAGGGGTTGAAAGTTTATATGGAAAAGTCTTTAAATCGCCACCGATTTTTATAAAAATTTAAATTCAAACTGTTAAAAATATTTTATTGAATACGTATTTCGTTGTTTTTTTAGAATTCACCCCTAAGGGTGCAAATAAGCGGGCGAAGCCGTGCGCGCCCACTTGTAAAGTATTTTTTTTTAATTATAATTTTTAACAATTAAAACATTTAAATTTAAAGCTGCTAACATGTATTCTTTATTTTAACTTGACTTAAGAAACTTTAATACTTATTTAGAAAACGTATAAAAATTTGAACGTAGCGGGACTCAAACCCGCGCCTCCTGGAACGTTTAAATTTTTATATAATACGTTTTCTAAATAAATATTTTTCTATCTTAAGTGTGGAATAACACTTTAAAAATGTTAAAAATATTTAAGAAACTTTGCTTAAGAAATGCTTTGGCATTTCTTTTTAAGTAATCACATACATACACAAGTCATAATATGTTCCAACCATGATATTGTTTTTTTTAGCATCTCGCTGTATCTCACACAGTAGGGTAGGCAAAGGTAACCTAGTGTTAAGACACTCCGATCCCCATTTTCCGCCGAATTCGAGAGGCATTGCGTGTGGGGTAGCGCTTTTACCTCAACACCAGAGTGTAGAAATGAAAATATAAAATATTTTATTACCTCGAGTGGAAGTCGAACCCAGAACCTATAACGTTTACACTCACACGCTTATGCCACGACTAGCCTCAACACAATATAACTATAATAATTTAATAATAAGAAATAAATTTACAATTAATTTATTAATTCTAATGTCGGAGTGTCTTAAGTGCCGAAAACGTGTCGAGGAGTGACTAATGAAATCATGTGGCTCTCGGCGTGCTGATGCCGCTTCAAATTAAATCACCTTTAATTATCGCCACCCCAGACTTGCGAGCAGCGCTGTCCTGACTCCTGAGACGAACGGAGCCTAGCTCGGTAGTGGTAATGTAAATTATATTGAAATTTATAATTGCAGTTTTATGAACGTTTTGAGTATTTTTTTTAAAAGTTATACTGTCTGTTGTGGACTTGATCTCCACTCCCTGGTAAGCAAGCCGCGGCGTTGAGTTCCGGTACTTAAAACGCAATGTCTTATTGGTTTTCACTGCCTGCCATGCTACGTGTGAAATCTTTTTCAAAAAGATGCAAAGAAAAATAGGCCATTAAATTATAAAATAATAATTATTTATTACGTAAATAGCAACCCCCGCGCGCGCTTCGCCCGTTTTTTCTATAGTTATTAGTTTTAGTTACTTCCATTTAATCACTCGGGTAAAGCTAAATGAAGAAAGTAGTTACAATATATATTTTTTTCTAGAAAATATTGATCCTAGCGAATTTTAATAAGGATGTCTACTATTTGACTTTAAGCGACTTGTGTGACACCCATTTCCTACTTTGAGTATCCATGAACTTTATAAGATATAACGGTATTGATTGAACAATGGAAACGCACACTTATTTAAAATTATAAAGAGAGTTAGATATTAATTTATATTTTTTTATACATGTGTCTGTTTTGTATAATATATTATATATATATATATATATATATCGTGTCTAGTCGTGGCGTGCGACGTGTAAACGTGAAAGGTTGTGGGTTCGATTCCCACTCTATGTAATGAAATATTTTATATTTTTTATTTCTTCGTTCTGGTAACGAGGCGAAGCGCGGCGTTGAGTTCCACCACGCAACCCGCAATGCCTCCAGAATTTGGCGAAAGTGGGACACCAAAATGTCTTAACACTAGGTTCCTCTACCTTCCCTTCTATAAAATATTCAAAAATATAAATATATATATATATATATATATATATATATATATATATATATATATATATATATATATATATATATATATATATATATATATATATATATATATATATATATATATATATATATATATATATATATATATATATATATATATATATATATATATATATATATATATATATATATATATATATATATATATATATATATATATATATATATATATATATATATATATATATATATATATATATATATATATATATATATATATATATATATATATATATATATATATATATATATATATATATATATATATATATATATATATATATATATATATATATATATATATATATATATATATATATATATATATATATATATATATATATATATATATATATATATATATATATATATATATATATATATATATATATATATATATATATATATATATATATATATATATATATATATATATATATATATATATATATATATATATATATATATATATATATATATATATATATATATATATATATATATATATATATATATATATATATATATATATATATATATATATATATATATATATATATATATATATATATATATATATATATATATATATATATATATATATANGGCCGGTCGTGGCGCAGCGGCACGAGGTGTGACTGCAAAACCGACTGGTTGTGGGTTCGATCCCCACTCGAGGAGATGAAATATTTACTTAAATTTATATTTCCATTTCTTCGCTCTGGTGTCGAGGTTAAGTGCGGCGTTGAGTTCTGCCACTCAACACGCAATGCCTCCAGAATTTGGCAAAAAGTGGGGAACGGAGTGTCTTAACACTAGGTTCACTCTGCCTACCCTGCTGTGTGCGGGATACAGCGTGAAGCTGATTTTTTTTTCTTTAAATTTCAGGTAAATCATATTTTTTTAAACAATTAGAAATGAGACAAAATAAAACTAAAAATAATAATTTAACGTTTTTATTGAACGTAATTCATATTTTAATGTCATATTTCCCTACGCAGCTAATAATATGTAAGAGATCCATTTAATAAATCAAAATTCACATGTATCAGCTAAACTGTACATATCTATATAATTAAAGTTAAGCTAAATTTTTTATTTGGATAGTCCGTTTTCTTATATAGTAACATATTTTCTAAAATATATAATATTATTAAGTAGTACAATATAAATATACATATATATATTAATACATGCAACAGCAGATGCTATAAAATGTTTTAAACAAGATATATTTTGGCACAATAAATTTACACTACAGTAACATCGACTACAGCATTTAAAAGAAATTAATACATTTTTTATTACAATTAAACTATTTATCTAGGAGGTCGTAAGGGTGAATGGTGAGCTGGTAGCATTCACACCCCACAAAACTACGTAAAGTCAACTAAAATTATAATTATCTTCATCATCAAGAACCGAACCAAGGACGGTGAATTCTGTTATTTTTGATATTCTTGTCACAGTTTTGAGATGAAATATTTTGTAAAATTATTAAAAAGAACAGACAAAATTGTCGAATATTTTTGTATATAAATAACTAATAAAAATTTTGTTTAAATTAACCTTAGCTAATAACTAAACTACTATTCATGACTTTAAACAATGGTGTATTTATGTAGGTAGCCAGTTTATTTGAAAGAAGTAGAAGTGGTAGTCGAGACGTCTCGTTGCCAGTCGGGGGAAATTCGCGTAAATAAAAAGACTTTCAAGATCTTTAGTTGTCATAGCGAGGAGCCGAGCCAGCCCAAAAACCTGTGAGTGAATAAATCATTTTTGAAATGCAAATATCGATACTTATTTAGAAAACGTATAAGGTGAGGCCAGTCGTGGGGCAGTGGCATAAAGTGTGATTGTACAATCGACCGGTTGTGAGTTCGATCCCCACTCGAGGAAAAGAAATATTTATTTACATTTATATTTTCATTTCTTCGCTTTAGTGTCGAGGCAAAGCGAGGCGTTGAGTTCCGCCACTCAACACGCAATGCCTCCAGAACTTGGCGGAAAGTGGGGAACGGAGTGCCTTAACACTAGGTTCCCTCTACCTACCCTGCTGTGTGCGGGATACAGCGTGAAGCTGATAAAAAATAAAATAAAAAAAACGTATAAAATTTTGAACGAAGCGGGACTCGAACCCAGCATCGAAGTATTTTTCTTTTCTAAGTGTGGAATAACACTTTAAAAATACAAATATCAATTTACTTAATATACGAGGCAAGGCCAGTCGTGGCAAAGGGGCACGAGCGTGCGAATATAAATAGTTGTGGGTTCGTTTCCCATTCTTGGAAATGTAATATTTATTTAAATTTATATTTCCTTTTCTTCGCTCGGATGTCGAGGCAAAGCACGGCATTGAGATCCGCCACTTAATTCGGCGGAAAGTGTAGAACGGAGTGTCTTAACACTAGGTTCCCTCTGCCTACCCTGCTGTGGGATACAGAGTGAAGCTGTATATATATATAAAGATTTATTTTACAATATATTTTTTGGATTTACAGTGTATCTATTTATATAATTTCAATAAAATTTATTGATATCAATACCTCGTTTGCCGACATTTTGCAAGAAAACTCTATTAGCAACTGCCTGCCGCTGGTTCGCTTCACGCATTTGCTTACGGGCAACTTCGAGTAGGAGTCGTTGACGAAGAACTTCCATGGGGTTGTTGATGGATAGCGACGGCATCTTGCGTTTTGGCCTTGGGCGACCCTCACGCAGTTCAGCCAAATTCTAAAACAAAATTTAAAGTTTTGTTATCTACTAACGTAAATGGCTTTTCTACATGTTGTACCACCGCTAAAGATAAAAGTACGGAACGGAGTGTCTTGACACTAGGTTCTGTTTTCCTACCCTGCTATGTGCGGGATACAGCGTGAAACAAAAGATCAATCTATTTAAAAAAATAATAAACACTAACCGCTGATTCTTTATTATTTACGTGACTTTTTAAACTTTTTGGAGGAACAAGTATTTTCTTCCATCCTATTAAATATATTGATTCGTTTACTTTGTGTATATTAAATTTTAATAAAAATTGGTAAAAAACAAAAAAGATTTTTTTATGTAAATTTACATTGATTGGATGTCAAAGACAACGATCAAAACGGGTAATTGACTTTGGAAACCAATATAGCTAATTAACTAGAAATTGAGTGATGGGTTTGTTTTATTTGCTCAGGAATATATCTTTTTATGTTATCTACTATGTTTAAACACCATATATAAACTGTTGCGGTTAAATGACCCATTTTGAATATCTATTATATCATTTAATTAATATAATAAAATAAATTATTTATTCTAAGTAACTATCGGTAATGACGTTTAGTTCGGAGAGCTGTTTATGTTTTATAAATAATATTTCTCTTTATAAGGATTCATAATTTAATTAAACGAAAATGATAAAGCTACTTGATATATAGCAAGTCATGCTCATGTTATTTGTTACTATCTTAATTGTATATCTCAAAACAAATTAACATTTTAGTTTTTTTCCTAAAAATAAAAATAGTTGTACTATTTAAAAATAACTTCAGATTTGGATGTTTTTGGATTTTGAATAAAACCAAAATATTTTTTTTATAACTTTTATTTATTGTATTTTATATAAACAAAGATTTTCTATATCAATTTTAAATAACAACATAATATAATAATAATAATATAATACAAATGTAGCTAATAAGATATAATTAATTATACAATTCACAGCTTACATAAGACTACTCTAAAGAAATTAAATCTACGTCAGTCAGGTACCAGTTACACTTTGAATTATTCTCATCAACGAAGACATTTAGTAAATATTAATATTTATTAATATTTTTCCATTTCCAACGATGGGTTCGGGTTAAATCCTGGAAAATGAAATAAAAATAATTAAAAATATCACTTTGGGTAAACATTTTACAAACGTGACGACATTTTACAAACAATAAAATAGCTGATAAGAATAAATTAATGGATGAACATTATTAAGGAAGAAGAAGAAAAAATGAATAACACACTACTTTTAGTGTATCAGTACCTCGTTTTCCAATATCGTTGAGGAAATTCCGATTGGCCAGAGCTCGTTGCGCTGTCATCTTGCGTTCTTTCTCAAGGCTCAGCTTGTGACGCAGCACCGACATGGGCATGTCGATGGACAGCATGGGCATGCGCCGCTTCATCCGCTCACTTTCATCCTTTTCCCACAGTGTTAAGTTAATGTAATGTTAATGTAATAAAATTTAGTGTATAATTAATAATTTAATGATATGGCTTATACAGGGTGGAAGTGTCAGCACCACTTTAAATGAATGAATGAAAAATGTAGGTATTGGCTGCAAAATTCAAAGTTAATTACTTTTAGTAGTATTTTTGTATTAGTATGTGTAGTAGTATTTTTGTTTACGTTATTGGTATCTATGCGTAACTGCGAAATACAGGTATGGATAAACATCGTAAAACGAAAAAAATATCCTACGTCTCAACTGTTGAGGTATCTTGATTAATTTCTTTAGTAGTAGGTATGGGTTTAAAATATTTTACCATATATGCTGTTCCCGTAAAAGGAGCGCTGACACTTCCACCCTGTATATTATTTTGCTAACGTCTAAGAGATAGCGTGAACGTTACACGTGTTTGGATAATTGGGTGACTTTGTCTTTGAGGATGGCGACATGCCTGTGACGCCAGTGTCACCACATCCTCAAATTTATAATATCATGTGCGCAGTAGCAACTAAATATCACTTCAGCTATGACAATGCTAATTTGAATATCGAGGAAAATGAGTGCATAATCCTCCCGAATTTATTTTAGGTACAGTCAGAATCAAAAGTAGATATTAACATACACAGTTTTTCAACAATTAAATATTGAAAAGTGAAAACTATTTTGTATCGTTCTAAAGCGTGTGAACTTAGTAACTTTTGCTCTTGTGTTTTTTTTTTAATATTTAAAAACGATTCGACTGAGAACCGACTCCTACATCGATGTTATCGAATGCAAGAAAATTTCGTCAATCTCACCGTAAGTTTGGTGACGTGAGATTGACAAAGAATTTATTGAAATTCGGACAAACATGACAAGCTCAAGCACTATTAGTATGAAATATTTTTTTGAAGCTTTTATTTCATTAGATATTTATAGTAAGCAATTATCAAATGTGAAGGAAAATGTAATTTGAAAATATATTTAATTATAAGGTATTGTTTTCAAAACACAAATATTTCAAATTATTATTTATTAATTATACAGATAATATAAAACAACATTGAGAAAAAATATTTAGAATATTCATAAATAACAAATAGTTAATGATTAACGAGTGTAGGACGGCATTTAGCTAGTTCACGTTTTTATATATTGATCAACGCCTGCAATTCGGGTTCCGGTTGCTTTCTGAATCTGAAAAAAAATATAATTTATTTTTTTTATAACTAAGTTTCTAAATATTAATAATTAAAATATATTTAAATACAGATTATATAACAAACAATTTTAGCTCAATATATATTCTAAAAGCAATAAAACAGATAAACTTTTTGATTTATTTAAGGTAAAATGAAAATAATTATTTATATTTAAGTATACAATTATTTATTACACATTTAAGCGCCAAAAAAGCCATAACTAGCACTAAAATTCACAAATCTACAGCTTCACTACTAAATTAATATATATATTTTATTTTGTGTATACCCTAGTTGTGGCTATATAGCAGTTTTACTACAACTTTCGTCTATACGAAAATGTCTAAAACAGAAATGTACGAAAAGTAATTACATTAATTAGAAGCTTTATACAATAAACATATTAGGACTGTGAAGAATTGAATGTTTTGTTTCTAACCTCGTTTTCCAATACAGTTGAGGTATCCGCGATTGACTTTTGCTTGTTCTTTCTGTAAAATTTCGAACGCCGTTTTCTCTAGAAGGTCGATCGTGGGAAATAGGGATACATGAAAGTCACGTCGTGGGCGAGCCATCATGTCGTCGTCACTCGAAACCTTTATAATTTGCACCTCACTTGTCAAAAACACATCGCACAAAAATTATGCTTTAGTTTGTTGTTAAAAATCTAGAATATTTTTTTTACATTCGTATACGATCTAATTGTTATTTTTTTCAAGCGTCATGGCTTATACCCAACATAGCAGAGTAGGCAGAAGAAATCTAGTGTTAAGACACAGTTTTCCATTTTCTGCTGAATTCTGAAGGCATTCCTTGTTGAGTGGCAGAACTCAAAGCTACATTTTGCCTCGACACCAGAGCGAAGAAAATGGAAATATTAAATACTTCATTTCCTAGAGTAGGAATCGAATCCACAGCCTGTCGCGCTTACAGTTTGTGCCCCTGTTCCATGACTGACCTAAAATAACCTGGTTAAAATAATTAAGTAAATAAGTAAGTATCTACTTCTATTAGAAATGGCTTAAAAAAACAATAGATTCAAAGAAAACAATTTAAAAACTGCCGATAGGATTTTCATTATAATGATATGTTATTTTTTTTATAAACGCAAAATAAAGCTATTATAAGATATGTCAGTACTTTTTGAACAATATAATTGACAGGGACGCAAAGTATCAAGTTCACTTTGCAACTTTGCTTGACTAATAATTAGGAGAGTCCCTTTTCCTTTGATGTAAGATAATTGAAAATTAAACTTAAAGTAATATTGAAATCACTTTGTATTAATATAAACAAGTAATATAAGTACTAGCGTATCCTGATTAGGAAATATTTATTTTAAAAACTAATGTTAGTTTTTATATTAAGTTATTTATTTTTTTTATATTATATTATATATATTGATTTATTGCAGCCAATTAATTGAGGCCAGTCGTGGCGCAGCGGCACGAAGTGTGACTGTAAAACTGACTGGTTGTGGTTTCGACCCCACTCGAGGAGATGAAATATTTACTTAAATTTATATTTCCATTTCTTCGCTCTGGTGTCGAGGCAAAACACGGCAGAGTAGGCAAAGGGAACTTAGTGTTAAGACACTCTGTTCCCTATTTTCCACCGAATTTTTAAGCATACCATTTTGGGTGGCGGAACTCATTTTTTTTGACATATTTAAATCTATTTACGGAGTGTATTTTAAATTATTTTATAAACTATTATTAATGTTTTAGTATTTTTGTAGTAATCGATTAAATATGTTACTAAATTTTACTCCATTCGTTCACGGTATCCGTAAATAACAACTTTGTTCCTTATACATAACCAAGTGTTACCTGGGAATCACGAGGAACTTCAGCCAGAAGATACAGTCGAGGAGAGCCAGCAGGAGAGCGTCGACTCATAGAAGAAACAGCGTAGCCAAGGGAATCCTATGTACAAAACATAAACCAACACACTATTATAGATATTATTCTAGCTTCACGCTATAACCCACACACAGCAGGCAGAGGGAACCTAGTGTTAAGATACTCCGTTCCCCACTTTCTGCCGAATTCTGGAGGTATTGCGTGTTGAGTGGCAGAACTCAACGCAGCGCTTAGCCTCGACACCAGAGCGAAGAAATTGAAATATAAATTTAAGCAAATATTTCATCTCCTCGAGTGGGGATCGAACCCACAACCAGTCGATTTTACAGTCACACTTCGTGCCGCTGTGCCACGACTGGCCTGGAAAATTTTAAATATTGTGCTTATGTCTAAAATACATTCAACATTTATTTCTTTACAAATGCAAACGTCGTGGTGGCTCAGTATTGATGAATCTCGATAGGAATCTATAAAATCTAATGTAGTAGAAGATTTGATTTCCAATATATATAAATGTTTTTGTCTCTTGCACGTAAAGATATTTTCTATATTAAAAAAAACTCTATCAGCGGAAGTAGATATTATACAAAACACAATTATTCTGTCAGTAGCACCAAAACTGACATTAAACGATATCCCTTGTTAGCGTTCTAACTATCCAAACTGTTAACACTTTGACATATGATTGAGGTACACTGCCTTGACTTGTAATATTAATATCAATAGTAGAATTTTAGTCGATGTTATAAAAGTCAATTTTGATATATGTACTGTGATTTTTTTTATCTTATCCCGCATGAAGCAGGGAAAGTAGAGTGAGACTCTCCGCTCTCTACTTTCCGTAAATTCTAGAGGCAACTCATCTCGCTTTACCAGAGCGAAGAAATGAAAAATTAAATATTTAATTTCCCGAAATGGGAATCGAACCCACAACCTGTTGCATTTACAGTCACACACTTATTTCCTATTCCACAACTGGCACTCATATTAATACCATGAAGAAAAAATAAACAATACCTTATTATTTACCTATTTGTAAAAACGGCATAAAGAATAGAAATTGTTATGCAAATTCGAGTTAAGTGGCATTCATGAAAGTTGCACGTGACTTTATAAATTGAGCTCCTTAAATGATATCTGATAGCGTAATGGACCATCAAGCTCAAAGATTATGCTGTTATATTAATTTTATGAGATTCTCAAATATTGTTCCAGTTGAGAACCAGTCCAGAGAGAGGGCAGGTGCATAAAGTGTGCCTGTAAACGCAATTGGTTGTGGGTTCGTTCCTCACTTGAAGAAATTAAATATTTTATTTTAATTTATATTTTCATTTCTTCACTCTGGTGTTGAGGCTATGCGCAGCGTTGAGTTCCGCTATTTAAAACGCAATCCCTCCAAAATTCGACGCAAGGTGGTGTCAAGTAGCCCGCACAAAGCAGGGTAGGCAGTAACCTAGTGTTAAGACACTCTGTTCCCCAGTGATTGACTGTGATTTAATGAACATAGATTGAAAGTAAACATTCTTGTTAATAGCTATCAATATTTTGATCTTATTAATAATATTGTTTGCAAATTAATAATGAATATTTATAAACATATTATACCACAACCTTTTACGCGAGTTTGATTTCTATCCATTTACGCATCCATTACACCCACCACTCCGCGTTTTTTATAGCCACTCCGGGGAAATAAAAATATTTTAAGCACAAACAGTCTAATAACGAGTCTGGGAAATCACGACTGTTTCGGTGCCAATTTTGTTACTTTGAATATAATATAATATATGAAAATGAAAAATGAATATAGATTTACATCCTCAGGTGCGAGAGCCTCAAGTTGCGTCCAGTCGATGGCGGATGGGATCATATTCGATGATGGTGCTGCGTCCGTGCCCGCGCTGCCAGCCACTACCACCGCGCACCAGATAGCCCACCACATCTAACACAAACAACATTCATGTTAATAAAATAAAGCATAAAAGAACATAGAGGCCAATCGGGAAACAGGGGCGAGAAGCAGAAGCGGTTGACTGTAAGCGCGATAGGTTGTGGGTTCGATTCTCACTCGAGATATTGAAATATTTATTATTTTCATTTATTCGCTCTGGTGTTGAGGCAAAGCGCGACGTTGATTTCCGCCACTCAAAATGCAATGCTTCCAAAATTCGGCGGAAATTGGGAAGCAGATTGTCTTAACACTAAGTTCTCTCTGTCTTCCCTGCTAGAGGGATACAGTGTGAAGATAAAAACATGCGCGAGTCGGGCTCGCCAACCGAAGGTTCCGTATAAAAATTGAAAGTCTCGAGCTTTTACTGAAAATTAAGCTTAGGTTAGCCAGAGCCCTTTCATCTGATACCTGATAGAATATTACAGATTTTATTATCACAATTAAATAATATTGATAAATGACATTTAAGAATTTTAAGACGGAGTATGTTTGTCTGTATAATAAATATTTTTAAATATACATATATTTAATGCATTTCTATATATTATGTATGGCATGTAAAATAGAGAAAATGAGTTCATTTGTATATGTATTATATAATATTACAATTACCTATCACAATACACTGTATGTTATTTAAAATTCGATTTACGGTTATTTTTTTTTTTTTAAACCGACTGGTTGTGGGTTCGATCCCCACTCGAGGAGATAAAATATTTACTTAAATCTATATTTCCATTTCTTCGCTCTGACGTCGAGGACAAGCGCGGCGTTGAGTTCTGCCACTCAACACGCAATGCCTCCAGAATACGGCAGAAAGTGGGGAATCCGTTCCCCACTTTCTGCCGTATTGTCTTAACACTAGGTTCCCTCTGCCTATCCTGCCGTACGGGATACAGCGTGAAATTGATTTATAGAGTAATTAAAAAAAATGGAAAACTACTAGTACAACAAAAAGAACAAATGTGTTGTTTTCTCATGCGCCATTAACGACGAGAGTAAGTGCGGTCTCACTTCATTTGGAGGATGTCCCTGAGGCTATATTTGCACAGGACTCAACACCCTGTTTAGAACAAAGCGTCTCATGCTTTGTGCTCAAGTAACCACAAAAAGCATTACGTATTTAGACAAACTAGGACCTCTTTTGTTATTGTCATTTATTATTCACTTTGATTTTTTAGAATTAAAAAGTAAATAATTCGTTGGTACTCGTAAATTTAGAGACAATAAATAAATATATTTTAGTAATAGTTAATCCTTACTAACTTTACTAAATTTATCAATAACATAATATATTATTTTCAATTTTTTATTATTATATATTATAGTAAGTTGATATATAAGGATCCGTATTAATAATGTAATTAATTCCTACAAATTCATATTCTCGGAGTGATAAATAAATAATATTAATATAAACATACTGGTTCAGACATTACAAGAACGCTATTTTAGAAAAGTAAAAAAGATGCACTTAGCATCCATTAAGTGAATAAAACGCGTAATTTGCAGAAGATAATGGAAGCAACTAAGATTTTAAAATTAAAATCAGCTTCTCGCTGTATACTGCACACAGCAGGGTAGGCGTTCCCCACTTTCTGCCGAATTCTGGAGGCATTGCGTGTTGAGTGGCAGAACTTAACGTCGCGCTTAGCCTCGATACCAGAGCGAAGAAATGGAAATATAAATTTAAGTAAATATTTCATCTCCTCGAGTGGGGATCGAACCCTAATCGAAACTAAGATTCTATCCATACGAAAATACAATATAAGATAACAACACGAGTACCTGAACAAAAGTAACGTCGTTACATTCAAATGAGATTGTTAGAGGCTGTAATAGCGTCAGGCGAAACCGCGCGATAATTTGCGTGAACAATGAAAAATCGTTTTGCGAAGCCCACTCTGTTGTGTAATCTCTATATGGCGAGGTTCGTGCATCCGTCGATTTGTCATTCTTGTTTTATTTCAGTCTAGATACGAATATACGAGAGGAATATGCTCGATCGAGTGAAATGATGTAACGCTCTTACAGATGCTATATTCTGGGCTCTTTTGAAATGTCATCCACAATTTTCTGCCTTAACTCACAAATTCAATAGTGCTTAATAGTTATATATATCTGAATGATTCGGATCGAGAAGACCTATCTACTAGTTTGTTGAACTATATAGTAGATTGGAATACCCACGATGATAATATATGTTAACTGTATAATATAATATGACTGGTCAAATACAAGAATTGAGAATATACTTTTGTTTCTTTATTATTTGAACGTATTTACAACACAATAATAATGAAATCATAACTAAAATCAACGATAAATTGATTTTTGCTTCATTTGGTTCACATTTGTGGGTAAATTTTGTATGTAACGTTATCACAAATAAAGATTTCTTTTAAAAAAAAGTCCGCATTGTCCTAAAAGGCGTGTTCATTATCCTCGAATATAATATGAAAATATACAAGTAAACCGCAATATTCATGATGGATATTGTACGCAATATAGAGATATTTATCTTTAGAGCTATTGTTAAGGACTTTGTTATTTTTGACACTTGTAAGAATATATAAAAGAATCTGATCAATCTTGAGGTTCCTTTCATTCTATAATAAATAATTGATATAAACGCCTTTTTGTGATCGATGACGTCAAACACATTTTAGATAAACATAAAATCTGTTTTAAATATATAGATATACATTCTTTAAAACAGATTTTAGCTACTACTGAAATTAATAACTAACATCTTTACTATTATGTTGTACTAACTTATATATCTTCAATAATGCTATAGTATTTATTATATTATGGGAACCTTTTTATAACGACTATATCTGGTTTGTTTTTGTGAAAAAAATACTATTTTGTATCCTTGGCGGCAATTCGAGATGAAACGTGCACCAAATTTTTGATTTAACTCTCAGCAATACGGCTATAAAAACCACAACATTTTTTGTGAACATATCATTGTTTCGATTCCCATAATTCATCTAAAGACTATAACATTGGAATTTTCAAATTATTAATATATATTCTGCAGCTTCACGCTGTATCCCGCTTGTAGCAGGTTAGGTAGAGGGCCTAGTGTTAAGAGATTGCACTCCCCACTGTCCGTAGAATTCTGGAGGCATTGCGTGTCTAGAGAGAAGAAATGAGAATATAAAATATTTCATTTCCTCGAATGGGAATCGAACCCACAACCTTTCCTAGCTCTAACCTAAAAACAAAAGTGAGCTGCTAATAGATATTTAATAAAATATCTTTAATACATAATAGTATTTAGAGAATAAAACTTATTTAAATAACTCCAATAGATATTCACTCACTGAAATTTATCTGAAAGTTTTGCAATAAATTATTAAACTTTTAACTTATCCGCTACAGGCTCTACGATGGTTCACAGGTTAAATATCTGTGACAACTGTCATTGAGTAATCCTTTTTAATAAATTAGTAAAGGTTTCAGAGCAAATGATTATAAATAGGTTTGTAATTTAGTTAGTTGAGGCCGTTGTGGCGCATGGGCATGGGTGTGACTAACGCTACGGTTGTGGGTTATTAATTAATAATATTTTGATTTCTTCGCTCTGGCACCAAGCAAAACCACGGCGTTAAGTTCCGCCTTTCAGCACGAAATGCTTCGAAAAATTCAGCGGAAACTGGAGTACATGGTGTCTTAACACAAGATTCCTTCATCCTATCCTGCTATACGCGGAATACAGCGTGAAACTGATTTATTTAATTTAATAAGCATTTTACATTTGTCTTATCTGTGGTTAAAAAATATTGATTTATAAAGAGTGTCCTACTCATTATAAATCAATATTTTTTCTGCTTAAATTTGACTAAATCAAAATTGTTTATTTTTAAATAAAGAATATTACAGTTTAAGCACAACATAATAAAAATAGTGATAAAATATATTTGAACATAATACTTGATGGTAGATGACTGTTATAATGACATCAGAAACAAAATCTGAAAATTCCTGTCAGTAATTTCACGCTTCGTGTAAAAAGGTCCCAATGTCGTTTTAATAAATTCGCTTTCCTTCGTATATTTTTTAAGAAAATTAATAGGGAACTAATATTTAAATATACTAGAATTTAGCTATGACTTCACTTGTGTGGTTATTGTTGTTGTTCTTTGTGTATGGCGTTCCGAGCGTGCCAGTTCAGCACTTATCACTTCGTCAATGTCACATTAATTGGTGCCCGTGTTGGTAATGGAAAATAATTAAAAGTTGACAGATTGCTTTCAAATAGACTGTCTGACACAAAATATTTTAATACAGACCAGCTTTTTAGAAGCGAATTCTATGTTCACTTGTGACAAAACTCAAGTTCTAAATTTGATAAGACTATTTTTTTACCACCCAGATATATAATTGCTAATACCTAATACTCCATTACAAGCTGGAAGTACACTAACTTGCAAATATAATAAAGCGTATAGATAAAAAATGTAAAGCTCGAATTTTATACAGAACTCGGTACCCATATAGATCCTCCCTATTCTTTTGCCGGTGAAGTCGAGAACGACGTATTATTTAACATTTAAAATAAAAAAATCAGCTTCACACTGTATCCCGCACACAGTAGGGTAGGCAGAGGGAACCTAGTGTTGAGACACTCCGTTCCACACTTTCTGCCGAATTCTGGAGGAATTGCGTGTTGAGTGGCAGAACTCAACGCCGCACATAGCCTCGACACCACAGCGAAGAAATGGAAATATAAATTTAAGTAAATATTTCATCTCCTCGAGTGGGGATCGAATCCACAACCAGTCGGTTTTACAGTCACACGTCGTGCCGCTGCGCCACGACTGGCCTCAATTAACATTTAACTTGGCTCTAATTTCACATTTATGATTTTGATGGGATTAAAATCTTACACGAGCAACAAGTTATTCAAAACATGTGACATTCAACAAGTGTCAAAGCTATTACTTCGAAAATAGCAAATATTGACTTCACGCGGCGACCGACAATCTGTCGTCTGGAACTTCCGTCGATCTTTATCTATATGGCTTTTGTATACTCGTCACTGATGCCTACATTTACCAGTACATTAGAGTCAATTAAAATTTATTATTTTTTTCTTTTAGTTTCACGCTGTATCTCGCTTATAGGAAATTAAGTAAAGGGAAACTAGTGTTAAGTCACTCCGTTTGCCACTTTCTATAAAATTTTCGAGGCATTGTGTGTAGAGTGGCTAACCTCAACGCCGTACTTTTGCCTTGGTAAAAGAGCGAAGAAATTAGAATATTAAAAAGTAATAATGCATTCCCTCGAGTAGGAATCGAACCCACAACCGTCGCGTTACAGTCATAGGTTTGTGCCTTTGCGCCACGACGGGCTCAAGGTAAATTAAATATAGAGATAGATCTTTAAAAGAATACACTACTTTTGATTTTAGATATGTCGACATTTTTTACTATATTGTGTTACTCAGGTGTTGTTTTTTAGCTTTTCCGATTCGAGTCAAGAGAAATTTTTTAAGCATTATTTTAATACGATCCCTATCTGTTGGACTTCAGTTGGAAGGACTTCAATAGGGTACTGTACATTGTTTTTCATTATTTATATAATGAAAGGTTAGTTATATATTCAGCTATAATTAATTTAAACACATTTTAAATATCTATTATCATCAAATTCTAGTTGAGAGGATAATGGTTACTAAAACGCAATTAATAAAATGCGATCGGTGTTAATTGAAATCCTAGGAAATTTCTCTACGGGCATAAAGCAGAAAAATGTATAATCGCCATCTGCAATCCTTTATAACTTTCTCTGTAGAATTTCTTTATAATGTACTAGGAACCTCCATTTCTATCTAATAATAAATGACCTAATACCACAAGTTCCACTCCATCCTTCCTGCTGTAAAATCAGAGACTTCTGGCTGTTAATTACTATAAATTACAGTTAGCTCTTCATATATAATATGTGGTATATCAAATTATATGCATTAACTGACTTATCAGTAAATAAATATTAATGTTATAATCAAATAACGTGAATTGTTGTATGAAAAACTATGACTGTATCGCGATGGTTGTGGGTACGATTCCCACTCGGGGGATTGGATTATTCTTTATTAATACGCCAGTCGTGGCGCAGCGGCACAAAGTGTGACTTTAAAACCGACTGGTTGTGGGCTCGATCCTCTCTCGAGGAGATGAAATATTTACTTAAATTTATATTTCCATTTCTACGCTCTGGCGTCGAGGTAAAGTGCGGCGTTGAGTTCTGCCACTTAACACACAATGCCTCCAGAATTCGGCAGAAAGTGGGGAACGGAGTGTCTTAACACTAGGTTCCCTCTGCCTACCCTGCTGTGTGCGGGATACAGCGTAAAGCTAAAAGAAAAGAAAAGAAAAGAAAAGAAAAAGAATATTATCATTTCTTTGCTCAAGGCAAAAGACGTGGCGTTGAATTCCGCAACTCAACATGCGGAAAGTGAGAAACTGATGACCTAACTAAATTAGTTTTCCTCTGCCTACAATGCTATGTTTGGAATACAGCGTTGATTAAGATATTTAGATTAACTTAACTCGCTTACAATATTATTTTTTATAAAAATAGTATTGTAAGCGAGTTATTTATTTTAGTGTAAAAACATTGTAAAAAAATATAATCTGTTTTCGCAACAACTTTATAAGTGGACTTTACTACTTCCCTCAAAGCGTAATATTATAATAATATACCTGAAATTGCATCCGCGACATAAAACGAAATTCCTAGCACGTCGAGCGTGTCTATATAAATTCTAAAACTTGTCTTTACAAAGCAGTTTCGATTTACTCTGCAAGTTGATTCCTACTTAGTTTCAAATACGACAAGGTAGTGATCTCGAATGAGTTTAAAATCTTTGCCATATTTCTTGTTGAAACGAATATATAAATATCTTATTTTTTTATTAGTTTCACGCCGTATTCCGCACATAGCAAGCACGGTAGGCAGAGGGAACCTAGTGTTAAGACACCCCGTTCCCCATTTTCCGCCCAATTTTTGGAGGCATTTTGTGTTGAGTGGCGAAACTCAACGTCGGGCTTTTGCCTTGGTGCCAGAGTGGAAAAATTAAAATAATAATAAATAATAATTGATTTCCCCGAGTGGGGATCAAACCCACAACCGTTTCGTTACAGTCACAGCCTTATGCTCTTACGCCAGCCACGATGGCCTCTTATTATTATTACTATGCCAAAATGAATATTATTTAATAATTTAAGATAAAAAATAATAATTACTAATGTAATATATAATAGGTATAATAATCATATAAATGTTCTAAGGTTTTCACATTTAATAAAATTCAACATTCAAATTGCGCGTTCTGAAAGTGTCGATTCCGTGATTATGATCTAGTTAACACAAATTTTTGTCTCCAAACGAATTGTTTGAAGTCAGCGTTTGATATTTTATTCAATTTTCTTAAAAATTTTCGTTTACATATTATTGACGACCTACAATAAAAAAAATAAATGTTAATTTAAATAGTAGATACATTTATGATCACGTTATACAAATTCTTTAAGCAAATATGCGTGCGTGTTTACTTTAAAATAGTTTATTTCAGCCGATTATATGGATTATATAATTATATTTAATTTTTTTCAATAAAATGTTTAAGTTTCGTTTTTTTTAATGTCATAAATTGATTCTCAAAACTATAAATATATCTAATAATTATTTAAAACTGATACATCATATAATATCATCGAAAAATATCCATGTGGGATATTTTTATTGAAAAAAATCACATAACACATATTTCAAATTTAAACCGGAACTTCAATGCCACAAATACTCAATAATCGAAAGCTGCTCCTGGGACTCGAACTCTCCACCTCTCGACCTCGAACCTCGTTACATTAAAAGTAATGCCACCACCCTCACATAATTTTACATACAATACTACTCGAATGTTATTTATAGTAATAGAAAACCTTTCAGGTGAGGAAAAATTTTCAATTAGCTTAAGGTCACCGTGAGAGCGAATCGGTTAAAATGTTTCGTGAAATATTAAATTAGAAAAATTTTACTCATCAATCTTAACGTTAATTTATTTAGGTAAATCGTGACATGATCGAAGCTCTTGTTTCAGGTTTAACGAAATAAATATTACGGAAAATATATTGAGGTAAGCCCTGGTGCTTGCACAAGCGTATGGCTGTAAACGCGACTGGTCGTGGGTTTGATCCCCGCTCGAGGAATTGAAATATTTATTTAAATTTATGTATATTTTCATTTTCATTTCTTCGCTCTGTTGTCTAGGTAAAATTGCAACTGCAATGCCTCTAGAGTTTGATGGAAAATGGAGAACGGAGTGTCTTAACACTAGATTTTCCTCTGTAATTTTGTCATGTAAACATATCAAAAAATGACGTTAAAATATTCTTCATTTACGTCACACAAGATTTGATCGCAACATAGAATACGAAATAAAAATAAAAAAATATTAAATTTAGTATTAAATTTTATATTATTAATGTATTATTAGAAATAAACGATAAAAAAACCACTCACGAAAACCATATTGCCTGTGCTTGAGATCGGTGAGGTATCACGAATAACTTTACAGTCGCACCACGAAATAGATTCCTTTTCTATATATAAAATAAATTGATACACTATGAAATATATAAATTATATGAACTATTTTATCTTTAGGTAAGTTGCTTTATAAATAAAATAACACGTATACCTACTGGTTTAACAAAACATCTAGATATGAACAAATATAATTTAAATTATTATAATTGATATAATTTAATTTCGCTATAAAAGATTAGAACGTAGATCCTTACAACGTTCCTATCGTTGTTAACTGATTATTTTTTGACAAAGTGAAAGTGAATATACTATTATAATATATTCGGGAAATATGAACCACTTTATCTGCATTTTAAAGCCTAATTAATACTACAATTTAGTATACTAGGCAACTAGTCATAATTGAGTCAACATTTTTTTAATCCTATATACACAAATACCGCTTAGTCATCATTTGTTATCAAGTAAATAAGATATGAGAACAGTCGTAGCGCAGGCGCACAAACTGTAAACGCGACTGGTAGTGAGTTCGATCTCCATTCGAGGAAATATTATATTTGTTTCAATTTTTAATTCCATTTCTTTGCTCTAGTGTCGAGGCACAGCGTGATGTAGAGTTCCGCCACTCAACACGCAATGCCTCCAAAATTCGGCGGTAAGTGGGAAACGGAGTGTCTTAACACTAGGTTCCCTCTGCCTACCCTGCTGTGTGCGGGATACAGCGCAGAGGCTGATTTAGCTTGATTTAATTTAAGTAAGATATAAAACTCATAACCGACCTACACGCATCCGTATTTAATTTATACGTACGTACTTATGTTGTATAACCGCGTCAGCCAGGTAATGATAAAAATGTTTAAATTGAAAGAATATTGTGTACATTTATAGTAGAATTTAAAAATAGTCTGTTTCAAAAAAATAAAAAAAAATAAGATTTTAAGTGGCCACTTCACGTGGTTATTGCAAGAAATCATTACATGTATTATTTCACTAGCAACATTTTTAGGGTTCCGTGTCTCAAAACGAAAAAAGGAAACCCTTATAGGATCACTTTGTTGTCGGTCTGTCCGTCTATCACGACCATTTATCTCGACATCACGTGGAGATATTACGCTGAAATAAATATAAAATTTTCAGGTTTATCCTCACCATTTTATGTTGGTCAACTTTTAGAAGTTGTACTTCCCGTTGACCTACAATCCTGAAATTGGTACGGAAACCTTGGTGGACGGGTCAGACTCCCAATTAACCAGTTTTATTTAGCTTCACACTGTCTCGCACAAAGAAGAGTAGGTAGAGGCAGGGAACCTGGGAACCTAATCTTAAGACAGTTAATTCCCATTGAGACATTTCTGTTCCTCAATTTCCGTTGAATTCTGGAGGCATTGCGCCTTAAGTGGCGGGACTCAACATCGCGTTTTGCCTCGTTATCAGAGCGAGCATATGAACACATTAAATATTTTATTTCCTCGAGTGGGAATCGAATCCACAACCTATCGCATTTACAGTCGCATTAAGTTGATTCATGTGTTCGTTAACTAAAGGTACATGTGCGTATATACATTATAAAGACACGAAATATGAAACTTTAACATTTCAAAAGCTCACTTTTGCATTCACTATGCTAATATTAAAAGTCATACATAAGCCGTATGCCATCGTACTAACTATGATGTGCAAAATTTTAGTGCAACATGTTTCTCGTACATTATTTTAAAATAATAAGAAATATATATATATATATATATATATATATATATATATATATATATATATATATATATATATATATATATATATATATATATATATATATATATATATATATATATATATATATATATATNGAGGCATTGCGTTTTGAGTAGTGGAATTCAATGCTACACTTTACTTCGACATCAGAGCGAAGAAATGTAAATATTAAACAATTCATTTCCCCGAGTGGGAATCGAACCTATCGAAATATTACTGCGCCACGACTGGACTCAAATCATGAAACACTTATTAAATATGATTATAATAATTTGGAGGCCAGCCGTGACGCAGCGGCACGAAGTGTGACTGTAAAACCGACTGGTTGTGGGTTCGATGTCCACTCGAGGAGATGAAATATTTACTTAAATTTATATTTCCATTTCTTCGCTCTGGTGTGCGGTAAAGCGCGGCGTTGAGTTCTGCCACTCAACACGCAATGCCTCCAGAATTCGGTAGAAAGTGGGGAACGGAGTGTCTTAACACTAGGTTCCCTCTGCCTACCTTGCTGTGTGCGGGATACAGCGTGAAGCTGATAAAAAAAATTAACAAACGTTAATTATCTCGCACTAAACAGAAGTACGAACGCACCAACTAGATTTAAACAGAAATTACAAAACTATGCTCAAACTAAATGGAAAATTTCTTTGAAAGTTTAGAATGAATGCAGCTGATTCCTTCTGTAGTTCTCGGGAGAAGCTCTTGAAGTTCTAACTAAGCCTTAAGTTTCAAGAACTGTTCCAGTGTGAAAACTTGTAAACTATACTGGACATCGAAAAGTGAAACCTTCTTTCTCAATTAATATCGTAAACCTGCGCGGAAAGTTGTCCAAACTAATTTATTATCGAGATGCTCTAAATATAGGTGAACAACAAATGACTTCCCCTCATTTTACTTGGGGCTTAAGAGCACTCCGCGCGATGCGTAATTTTAACGAAATAACATCATTTTAGTATTAGTTATAGTAGGAACTAATGCGTGTGTCATAAATATTAATTTAATCTAATGTAATGTAATTTTTTTTTAGCTTCACGCTGTATCCCGTAATCAGTAGGGTTGAATGAGGGCCCCGAGTGTTAATACACTCCGTTACCCATTTTCTCCCAAATTCTGGAAAATTGCGTGTTGTGCGGCGGATCTCAATGTGTTTTACCTTGACAACAGAGCGAAGAAATAAAAAAAAATAATAATAATTTCCTCGAGTGGGGATTGAACCTACAATCTATCGCGTTTACAGTCACACGTATGTATGAATTGATAACCATAAACAGAAGGTACGAAAGAAAAAAGATCTTATACGAAAGATCTTATAACCCACCTTAACAACCTATTACTTTTTACAACTTATCTTTTTATCTTTATATGTGCCAATTTGTCTGTTTAGGGTACATAGTGTCGTTTCTTTCTTTACGTGATTCACATTCTGAACTTGTAGTGATCGTCTATTATTATTGTGTCGTAAATATACCTCCTATATTTATAATAAGGTCGTCGTAGCGCAGGGGCACAGGATTATGACTGTAAACCCGACGGCTGTGGGTTCAACCGAGGTAAAGCGAGGCGTTGAGTTCTGCTACTCCACGCGCAATGCCTTCAGAATTCGGTGGAAAGTAAAGAACAGAAGTGTCCCAGTTTAAGCGAAAGAAGTGTTTTAATATTAGTATCTGAGCTTCCCGCTGCCTACCCTGTTATGTGCGAAATACAACGTAGAACTAAAAAAATAAGAAATTTGATAAAAAATATTTTATAATTTTTTTTACAAAATTTATATATAACTTATACGATACATTGATAAAGTATATGATAAACATATATTGTTAGGAACAAAAAAAGTGAAAACTGTACAAAAAAATTATTATTTTTCTTTCTTATGAGAAAATTTGAATGAGAAATCTTGAATATACTTACCATGATTGCTATAGTGTTTAAAAGCTGGTAAACTGGTTCAACGTTTCTGAAACAAGGAAAATATTGTTTGAAAAACAAAAATTGTAAATATCAGCTCCACGCCGTAATCTGCACAGAGCAGGGTAGGCAGAGGGAACCTAGTGTTAAAACACTTCTTTCCCCACTTTCCGCCGAATTCTGGAGGCATTGCGTGTTGAGTGGCGAAACTCAACGCCGCGCTTCACGTAGACACCAGAGTGAAGAAATATCAATTTAAATAAATATAACATTTCCTCGAGTGGGGATCGAACCCAAAACCATTCGCTTGCACTTCACAACCCCTGCGCTACGGGTGGCCTCTAATATAAATAATACTTAAGTTAGTAAGTATAGTATGTAATTGTCCAAATTAATTTTAATCCAGACGAGTTCGATAATATTTAAGATTTTTTAACGTCTTATTAAAATATAATACAAAAAATCTTTTTTTTATTTTAAAGGATGTTATTGGCAGCATCATGAAAATATATGTAAGTATAATACATATAAATAAAACAAATGACTTTAAAGATGAATAAATAGTTCATGTATTTTTTTTCATATATTTTTTTTTATATTTTAAATCGAATTATTATTAAAATTGATTATCGATTCATATTATATACATTTATAGCATTTCTTAGTCAATAAAGAAATATAATATCTGAACCATGTTTAAATGAAAAACAAGATATTAAAGAATAATATTTGTATAAATAGATTTATATTGATAGAGTATTGAATTTGTACCTGCACTGCACAGGAAGCGTAGTTAATATAATTTCGGGTTTCATGTCATAGTGACGGTGTAAAGAGAATGATCGACATGACCTAATTTAAGCTGGCCGACGTATCCTATCTAGAGCACCTGTATGTATGTATGATTTTTTTTTCAACTTCACGCTGTTATTAATCATTTCATTTTCTCGGGTGGGAACCGAACCCACAGCAGTTAAGCGCTTGTAGCCCTGCGCCACGAATGGCTCAAATCCTCATGTATTATTTTTATTAGTACCATTTAAGTCTTATCACGTTAGGACGTATTCTTTTTTTATGTATGTATTGTTCTTTTATCAGCTTCACAATGTATCCCGAACACAGCAGGGTTTGCTTCGACACCAGAGCGAAGAAATGGAAATATAAATTTAAGTAAATATTTCATCTCCTCGAGTGGGGATCGAACACACAGCCAGTCGGTTTTACATTCACACTTTGTGCCACTGCGCCACGGCTGGCCTCTGTTCTTGGCATATTATTCTTTTATATCGCCTTTTGAACTTAGAGGTGCTCTTCCACCTCTGTTCTTGAACGTAGCTGTGCTTCGCTCTATTGAGATCGTTCTATTATTACTGTTATGTATATTGTTCCCAGTAAAACGTTAGTAAACCGACAAGTGCGCTGTTCTAAAATCATTTACATTGCTGTTCCACATGATGATAATCTTTTGAAAGAAGAATAATAAATGTTATCTAAATATTTGGACTTGGTCAAGGTCACTATCATGAGAATAATCGATTTTACTTTACGACTTAGCAAAAAGACTCGACTACCATCTTAACAGATTATCGCTTAGCCGTTGGATCAAAAATCGGATGCAGAAGAGCAGTATTACGTGAGATAGCGCGCATCCTGAGACGGCTCTCATGCTGGACCCATAGATGGCCTTGACTCTTGTCTGATCCATGATTTTTTTGAGTTTTATTTTAGTTTTGTAAAATATTCATATACTTGAGTGTGTAATAAAGGCAATAAGATTAATTAAGTTGCAATTCCAACAATACATACTCCTGCAGCTGATATGGTATATTTCTGATTAAAAAGGCATTGAAAAATATTATATTATAATATATACAAGTATATATTTGAGCACTATTTTTGTCCCACTTAAAGGTATTTACAGAGATTTAAACACCGTTACCGATACTTTCTTTGTAAAGACGTAATATCGTAAGATTTTCAAGACGTATCAAAATAGGAAACCCCTGCAAAAATGAAATTGACTCGTTTTATTTAAAAATTGCAGGCACTTTCGAATTCGATGCACATATCATATTTCTATATCAGAATCTATTTACTTCCCTGGAGTACGAAGATAGATGTATAATATAATAATGATTGTAAACTTTTTAATTTTTATTAAAATTATACTTATTATTGAGGCCAGTCGTGGCGCAGGGGCACAAAGTGTGACTGTAAAATCGACTGGTTGTGAGTTCGATCCCCGCTCGAGGAAATGTAATATGTATTTACATTTATATTTTCATGTTATGCGGAAAGTGGGGAACGGTGTGTCCTAGCACTAGTTTCTCTCTGTCTACCCTGTTGTGTGCAGGATACAGCGTCAAGCTGATTTATTTATTTGATATATTTATATAAACAGAACAATGGAACCGGACGCGAGTGGCCAAGCACCAGATCGCATCTACCATCTGGCTGTCTGTATACACCAATCACTTAATATCTAATTAGCTAATTCGGTATTATATAGTGATAAGGACCTGTGACTTTAGGTATCGATAGGTACCTGTATTAATTACCAAACTACTTACTGGTAAATTCTATACACAATATTAGCCCAGTGGCGCAGGGGCACAAAGTGTAACTGTAAACGCGATTGATGTGGGTTCGATTCCCACTGGAGGAAATGAAATATTTAATATTTCCATTTTTTTCGCTCTGGTGTCGAGGAAAAACCTCGGCGTTGTGTTCCGCCACTCGACCCCTATTGCCTCCAGAACTGGGCGGAACGGAGTGTCTTTACAGTAGCTTCGCTTAGCTTGACCCTAAATAAATATAAGATTTATTAAAAATGTTTTTAATAATAAGTAGATTATTACATTTGAGATTATTACCTTTTATAACTTAACATTTTTATTAGCAATTGTACTATTAATAATCTATTATTATATGTATATTCAGTACACAAATTACCAATATTGGAAATTATTTAGTTATGAAGTTCCTAGTTCCATTCCTAATAATTATTTGTTGTTATCAAAGGGATTTTTTGACAAATCATATCGGAGCGAACGCTCCACCATAATATTAAGAAAGTTCAGGCTCGAATTTATTAATAAATTAATTTAAGTCACTTTAATGGGGCCAGTTTTGACGCAGGGACACAAGCATGTAACTGTAAATGCAAAGAGGTTGTGGATTCGTTTCCCACTCGAGGTAATGAAATATTTAATACTTTCGTTTCTTCACACAGGTATCCCAGGCCAAGCGCGGCTTGGACTTCCGCTACTCAACGCGCCATGCCACAATTTGACGGGAAATGGGGAGCAGAGTGTCTTAACACTAGCCTCCCTTGCCTAGTCTGTTACACGTGGGATACAGTGGGATACAGTGTTAAGTTATTTTTTTTAATTTAATTCTTGTGATCAACGAACGCGGTTAAACTGTTACGAACTAGAATTGTATGTAAATTTTATTTATTAAAACTTCCTAAATAGATACAACTTAGTTGTTATCTTCTAAGGCTAAGTTCTGAGTGAACTTTTATTCATATTGAAGATAATGTTAAAACAATTTAGAAAGAAAACGTATGGAGATAAAACTCTTAAAACTTTTTCGAATAAACGTTTTNCAGAAAATGGGGAGCAGAGTGTCTTAACACTAGCCTCCCTTGCCTAGTCTGTTGTTACACGTGGGATACAGTGTGAAGTTCAAATTTTTTTTTAATGTAATTCATATGATCAACGAACGCGGCTAAACTGTTACAAACTAGAACTGTATGCAAATTGTATTTATTAAAACTTCCTAAATAGATACAACTTAGTTGTTATCTTCTAAGGCTAAGTTCTGAGTGAACTTTTATTCATATTGAAGATAATGTTAAAACAATTTAGAAAGAAAACGTATGACAATAAAAGACTTAAAACTTTTTCGAATAAACGTTTTATAGAATAATATTTCACTTTTATCCTTCGAGAACTTTTTTTGTTAAATCAATCAAAAATATATAGAGGCCAGTCGTGGCGCAGTGGCACGAGGTGTGACTGTAAACCGACTGGTTGTGGGTTCGATCCCAACTCGAAGAGTTGAAATATTTACTTAAATTTATATTTCCAGTTCTTCGCTCTGGTGTTGAGGTTAAGCGCGGCGTTGAGTTCTGACACTCAACACACAATGCCTCCAGAATTCGGCAGAAAGTGTGGAACGGAGTGTCTTAACACTAGGTTCCCTCTGCCTACCCTGCTGTGTGCGGGATACAGCGTGAAGCTGATAATCAAATATATATCGAGCATTAATAATCTAAGACGCCAGAGGTGGTGCTGGGACAAGCGTGTGACTATAACGCGACGTTTGTGTGTTCGATTTTCACTTGAAGTGATCAATTATTATTTATTAATATTTTAATTTCTTCGCTTTAGTACAAAGGCAAAAAGCGTTAAGCTCCGCCAATCAAAACGTAATGCCTACAGAATTCAATGAAAAGTTTGAAGCGGCGTATCTTAACACTAGGCCTTTGCCTACCCTGCCACAAACGAGATACAACGTGAAACTAAAAAAAAACCAAACCACATGTAAAACACAAACACTTTTTTCACACGAGCGGATAACATGATTAATCAACCAAGTCTAAAGTCGATTATTCCCACAATATGGACCACTTCATTATATATTGATCTACTAAATATAATAGTATTATTGAGTGCCTAACAATATTAGCCGTATAATTAGTGAGTATAAGGATAGGACGTGCTTAGATTTTGACAGTACATTGTTAGGGTTATACGTGCCCACCTGATGGTAATAAGATCACATATACTGAGTGTACATTAAACTTAGTTTGGGATTCGATTACTATGCAAATTGAAGTGAACTTGTATAAGTACCTTCTAACGTACTAACTGCAACAACTTTGTGTGCATCGACTTCAAAATGTAGTGTATTTGGTCTCAATTTTATGAAAAATTAGCTTCTAACGTGTTTAATATATTTTTTGTAGAAAATTTTGTGTTAACAATATTAAAATCATAGGGACGCTAGTGTTAAGACACTCCGTTTCCTAGTTACCGCCGAATTTTTCAAGCGTTACGTGTTAAGTGGCGGAACGACGAGCTTTTGATTTGTTGCCAAAGCGTAAAAATGACCACTCGAGTGGGGATCGAACTCACAACTGTCGCGTTATTTACACTCTTCCGCGCCACGATGGCCTCAAAATTTGTGTTAATTTATTAAGCTTATATACTGAATTAGAGTAAACAATATTCAAGCGAATATATGTATAACTTTTGAATATATATATAATTTTTTATTATTGATATTACTGGCACGCTTATGTGAATATCCTTTACTAGGTACATATTTAAAAAGTATAACAAACTAAATTATTATAAATAAATAAAAAAAAATAATAATAAAGTATAAAATTTAATGCTGTATATTATAGAGTAGATAGAGAGAATAAGTATATGCCTAAAAGTGATTAAATACCTTCGTTCTTCATTTATTATTATTTGAATTCCACTTATATTTACTTAAACATGACTTTTAGTAAAAACATAGGCTAAACCAATATTATAAAAGTATTATAGTATTCTAAGATTTTTTTAGTATTCGTACTAGTCGCCATTAATTTATCGGAATATACCAATACAGCCTCAAATGTCATTACAAAATTTTATTTAATCAATAATCATAAGTAGAGGCCAGTCGTGGCGCAGCGGCACAAAGTGTGACTGTAAAACCGACTGGTTGTGGGTTCGACCCCACTCGAGGAGATGAAAAACTTACTTAAATTTATATTTCCATTTCTGCGCTCTGGTATCGAGGCAAAGCGCGGCGTTGAGTTCCGTCTATCACCACGCGATGCCTCCAGAATTTAGCAGAAAGTGGAGAACAGAGGGTCTTAACACTAGGTTCCCTCTGCTTGCCGTGCTGTGTGCGGGTTACAGCGTGAAGCTGATTTATTTTAATTTGATTTTTCAACTCATCATAAAATACTTGGTTCCAATATGGCGGTCACGGTCAAATAAATATATACATTTATATTTATAATTCAGTAGATTGAGTATTTGACCGTAATATTAACAAAAAGATACTAATTCTAAGAAGCGAATCGTATATTTACTTTCAATTTATTAGTTTCCTTAGAAATATTGCCATCATAGATTCTAAAGGAGAGTAAGGGCTAAGGACCCTTTTAATTTGTTATGAAACATAAATTTTGTTCATGTTTCCTTTTTTGTCACAGTTTTTTATTACCTTAATTTAAATAAATGAAACTATTTTGTATAATTATTAGATACATATTATTTATGTAAACACTGGAAGTAAATATATTTTCTTTTTTTATATTATAAATTCCAGGCCAGTCGTGGCGCAGCGGCACAAAGTATGACTGTAAAACCGACTCGTTGTGGGTTCGATCCACACTCGAGTAGATGAAATATTTACTTAAATGTATATTTCCATTTTTTCGCTCTGTTGTCGAAGCAAAGTGCGGCGTGTGGAGTGGCAGAGCTCAACTCTGCCACTCCACACGCAATGCCGCCAGAATTCGACAGAAAGTGTGGAACGAAGTGTCTTAACACTAGGTTCCCTCTGCCTACCTTGCTGAAGCTGATGATGTTATAAATTCTGTTAAACATGCACCATAAGTCATAAGTAAAGTGATTTAAATTTAAATTGCGTCAACGATACCATTAAAACTATTTTTAATTTATTCAGCTGTATCTCGCGCATAACAAGGAGTTTACCCTGTTATGCGCGGGATACAGCTAAACCACTAAAATACTTCCATTCTCCAATTTCCGCCGGATTCTGGAGGCATTGAGTGTTGAGAGGCGGAACTCAACGCCGCGAGAAAAACAATTAAAATTCAAATCAAATTAGCTTCACGCTGTATCCCATACACAGCAGGTTATACAGAGGAAACCTAGTGTTAAGACACTCCGTTCCCCACTTTCCGCCGAATTCTGGAAGCTTAAATTAAATATTTTATTGCCACGGGAGGGGATCGAACGCACAACCAGTCGCGTTAACATTCACACTTTGCGCCCCTGCGCCACGGCTGGTCTTTATTTATTATATGCCTGGCAAATAAAATTCGTTTAAGCAATAAAAATAGGTATGTACTCTAAAAGTTTTATATTACAGAAATAAGTAACGCGGCTATAGCACATTTTACATGAAACTTGTCAGCGGATGCGACACGTACAAGCGCGTGTCACGTTTTTGTCACGTCACTCTGTATGCAAGTCTGAAAATACAACATATTGCAGTTTCATTTCATGACACCATTTTATTTAAAATCTTACTTATATAAATGTTTATACGCTTACTAGACAACCATTCATTCATAGGAGGATTGTTTTACACGAGAATATTATATTTTTTATTTGACTTTTATTTGAACTTTAGATATAGTTTTTTTAATTTCTGTGTTTTTTTATCCCACATGTAGCAGGGTAGGAGAGGGGAACATAGTATTAAGACATGTATTCTAGACGCATTGCGTGTTGACTGGCGGAACTCAACGCCGCGCTTAGTCTCGACACCAGAGTGTAGAAATGAAAATATTAAATATTTCAATCCTCGAGTGGTAATCGAATCCACAACCTGTTGCGTTTACTACCACACACACTCTTGTGCTCCTGCGCCACGACTGGCATCAGTAAAGCATTTTTTAGTAACACCTATACTGGGTCATATTATTTTTGAAAAGTACGAATTTGCTAATGCTTACAGCGTTATAATTTATTTATTTATTTATTTAAACAAAGCAGTGAAATAATTTAAAAAATCTGTACCTATATATAATACCTACATTTCCTTTTTGTGAGCTCTAAACAAAATAAATATTATAAAAGAATGATGATGATCCTTTTGCTTAACGCGCCTAAGCGCGCTTAATTCTGGCAGACGTATACGATAATGTTTTTTCCTGTTTTATTAAATACTTGTTCAAACATTTTTTTTTTAATTTGTTATTTTAGGTTTCCTACCATTATTTCTAAATTTCTTCAAAATATAGTTTATTAACCTTTTTTTTTCTATGAAGCACATATAATTTTTCACTTTTCCGATTTTTTCGGAAAAGGATAAGTTCTCATTTCGTGTGAAATTCCATGACTGTAGGTCCACGGGTAGTACGGAATTTGATTTTCATAAAAAATGCAGCAAAAACAATGCATAAATGCTCGCTCATACCTTTAGATTGTGTTGACGAGAAGTTTGTTTCATTCATTCATTAGTTTCAGGTTAATAAGCTACCTGATCTCGAGATAAATGGTAGTAATCCTATAAGGGTTCCGTTTTACCTTTTAATGTACGGAACCCTTAAAAATCTGTTTGATCACTTTATATAAGATTAAGATTTATACTAAGCTTATTTGTATGTAATTATTAATTCAATTCGAAATGAAAATAATCTAATATGAGCCACTCCAAGTTGCATCACTGTCCTGATCCTGCGGCTTAACACATTTTGCCAGATCTGCCCTATTTCTGTATATAATCCTCTCAACAGGTCAGGACGCGGGTAACAAAATTTCATTTAAAATACATAGATATATTTTAAATATAGAGCTAACATAATATAAGATTATGAATATTTAATATTTAATAATTGATTAAGAATTGAAAAATATGGAATTAAGAGAAGTAAACTGTTTAAATAATAAAACGTTATACGAATTACAGAAACAGTATAATTAAAATTATTGTAGCACCGGTTCGAAGGGAAAAGTGTGTTCGTATGTTAGTATTATCATGATTCTACTGGTCATACAAAAAAATATTTAACCCTTAAACGATATATGGGTGTAAAAACACCCAGTTACATTTGGTTTTTAGTCGTTACCCACTTTAATTTTTGTTGTTGTGATTGTTGATGTTTTTGAACGCACGAGAGAAGTGGCCGTTCTCACGCACAATTTTTACAACACGATTGCCTCCTGGGTGTATTAACACCCATAATAGTCATAGTACTCTATTAATTAACAACGTAAATGTTGACCTTTCTTATATGTTTTTATTGAATAACGCATGGAAAATAAGGATTGTTTTTTGGATTTGGATGGCAAAAATTTTAAATCAAAACTATCTGTAGCATCTGCCAACAAGCCGACTGAGGAAGGGAACTTATTAGAAGAAGATATTCATCAACATGATCTCCAAAGTGTTGACGATTAAGAAGAATTTCTGTTTCATCTCTACGAGAACACTTTGTAAAAGAAAGTAGAAAAAAAATATTAGAAAATGACTGAGAAAGTTAAAGTTCCCTAAGAATTTAAAGTTTTATTTTCTCAGAATTCTGAGGAAAAAACCTATATTCTTTTTTAATATATAATTTATTAAAGTAAGCCAGGTTAAGGGTAACATGTTGTACTCAACAGAAATAAAAACTTTGGTTTGCATTTGGATTTCATTTTGTTATAAAAAAGAAAACATTATGGTCCTCTCTTGTATAGTCAGCTATTTAAGTCATATTTTAAATTTAATTTTTTCCGAGTTTTTTACAAAAATATATACAAATAACTACATAAATTTATTAACATATTATAGATCCAAACTAACTGGTAAAGGAACGTTGTTTACAATTTCTTACAATTAACTAATATAATTCATAACCTTTAAAAATAAGGTGTTATTACACCCATTATAGTCTTAGTGGGTCATGTTATTCATATATCAATTTATAGCTCTTAAGGGTTAATAAATACATTGATATATTTCAACTTTCAATATATAAATGTCAATTAAGACATCAAAAATATATTATTAATGCAAGCTTCAAACGTCATGAGCATAACAGTCAGTACATAACGAAAGAACAACCTCAAAAGAGACATACAACATCTCAATATACAAGACGACACTAATGTATCGTTACCAATTAGAGCTCGAAAAGTTTTCGAAACTCTCTGAACGTCTCATCAACAAAATAATATTCATTGTCTCTTTTTAGGGTTTCGTACCTCAAAAGGTAAAAACGGAATCCTTATAGGGCCACTTTGTTATTCGTCTGTCCGTCTGTGAAATGAAAATTCATGAAATATTTCATTTCTTCGAATGAGAATCCGATCCACAACCAGTCACGTTTACAGTCACATTTGGTGCTCCTGCGCAATGACCAACCTCACTCGTCTCCTTTACCGTTGTTATTATTTAAAAAAAATCGGACAAGCGCGAGTCGAGCTCGCCCATCGAGGGTTGCCTAAAAAACTGAGGTCTCGAACTTCTTCTGAAATTCAAGCTTATCTTAGCCTGCATCTGATACCTTAGTTGAACTATAGGCTTTAATATGAAATTTTGCTCCCCTTTAAGGCTATTATTGTTTGCCTTTAAGGCTATTATTGTTTGGGTTTTAACTACAAATATATAGTTTACCTGTAGATGCTAACTGTTAAATTTCATAATTCTAAATCAACCGGAAGTACCCTATTAATATTGATTCCTATTTCGATTCCTTCCTAATAAATATAGAAATTTCAGGAAATCATGGGGCCGTAGGTATAAGGTTAAAATTTCAACTTGATATCTCCAAGCATTCTTGAGATAAAATCTCTTGACAGACAGACAGACAGACGGTCCGACAACAAAGTGATCTTATAAGGGTTCCTTTTTTTCCTTAAAAGGTACGGAATCCTAAAATATCGGAACTTTTCAGTTATAAAAGCTGAACACCGTTCGTAACAATTTAATGTGTTTCAATTTCCTTTTTTTTTTGGCAAACGAAAATGATTTACTGACACTGTGCTAATTTATGTACACGCCGTAGTGGTGTTAATTTTGAATACAGTTCTCTTAAAATAATTATAAAATTTAATCATGGTTTTTATTTTGATATAGCTAACTGCGCACAGGCGTAAAAAGTGACTGTAAACGCGACTAGTTGTGAGTTCCATTTCTACTCAAGAAAATAAAATATTTATTTAAATTTATATTTCCATTTCTTCGCCCTGGGGTACTGAAAATACGCAATGTTTCCAGAATTGAGAGTGCCTTAATATTAGGCTCCCTCTGCCTACTCTGCTGTGTGCAGGATACAGCGTGAAGCTGATTTTATTTATAATATAACTAGTGTACTGTATTTCCTAATCAGTGTTACGACATAACTATCATTACCCATAATTTATATCGAGAAAAAATATCAAAATTGTTGAAAATTTGAAATGAGTATTTACCTGAAAATACATTTACTGATTTGACTGACTGATCTCTATATTAGATTCTTAAATATGTTTTATGATAATATTAATAAGTAAAATCACTATCATAAGATTCCTTTATTTTGCTTCTTTTCTAATGGTCTTTTTAAAGAAGCAAATATTACGTTTTTTGAACGTATGGCTTAGTGGTCAGAGCGCCTGGTCGGTTTTCAGGAGACGCGAGTTCCAGCCTCGCTACGTTCAAATTGTTATACGTTTTCTAAATAAATATTTTTCTTTCCTAAGTGTGAATTAACACTTTAAAAATGTTAAAAATAAATATTATATTAATTTTAACTACTGATTTTTATTGACTTCTGATATCATAAAAGTTGTTACATTAAAGATCAAATATCCAGTAACAATGTCTGAGAGCTAATAAAGAGATAATACATTTTGTTTATTATACTAATATATAATACTAAAAAGGATCATTGTATTTGTAAGTGTAATCTTATACGTAATTTTGTTAAGCATTTTGCTTTTAATAAGCGACCCATCAAAGAGTCTCTTCTATTGTCAACAATCTAAATATTACCCACTCGAAATTTAAATGGCAAAGTAATTTAAAATTATATGACATAGTTTTAGAAAATTATTTTAGTAGATATTTTTCTTCTAAGAGTTATAATTAAAACTTTTAGGATCTAGTCGACTAGAGTCCGTATATTGAAGTTGGTTGGTGTTAATTTATATAATATAAATTTAAATAAGTTGCTAAAATAATCGTAATAATATCTTGGGTACGGCGACAACGACATAATAATACAGTACGGTCGACGACGTCGTACCTGCTCTGAAGTTAGCTGTTGATAGCTGCGCAAATTTGATTTTAGAATGTTTCTTCCTTTTGATTATTTTTTTCCCGAGTGAACAATGCGCAATAGTTTATAAACCCTAATTTCAGGGCGACCATGACTCGTTGAACTCTATATTTTTAGACAACTCAAATAATTTTATATTTTATTACTACAGTGAATTAAGTATTTTGCTCAACCTGTAATATGGGTCCATTCTCAAAAAATACTTCTTGAAGTTTTTATAAAAACTAAAGTACCAAAACTATTTTATATATTTGATAGGTGCTTGTCTGTCTGTCTGTCATTCGCCTTTGATTATAATACCCCACCTCCTCGAAGGAAACTATGATAATAACTATTAAATAATAATTTTAAATAGTTTACATGAGGTTATTCAAAAAAAAATACTGGGTGGTAAATGAAAGTTGCATGGCAAGAGTCAATAAAATCGAAACAAACGAAGTCGCGGGTCGCAACTATTATATGAAAAAAATGCTTTTAAAAGATTTTTTTTTATTACATGTAATAATAAACGTGTGAGTTATGAAAGAATTGCAAAAAAGATTAACGAAAGAGAGGTGAGAGATATATGCAGAGACCGTAGAATTTAGCGCTCAGTTCTCTCTGGCTACTCCGATAGGGATACAGCGTGAAATTTTCTTTCACGCTGTATCCCTAAACACTCAAAGGAAGTCAAACTGTTTTGTATTCAATAAAATATTTCATTTTTTAATAACGGACGTTGCTGCTACACCCACACACCATTTAAGCCTACGAAGGTGAACATTTCTTTCTATTTACAGATCCGAAAGAACACTCAATCGAGAATTCTTACATTACTTCAATGATTATTTACTATAAAACGCGAAAGAACGGTACCGACGGGCAATTATAATAACCTTATCATAGACAAAACAAACAATCTTTTTTTTATTTTAACCCTGTCCGCTGTCTTTTATGTCGCAGCATATTGTCTTGGTTTTCGCGGAACAATGAGTTTTTATTTAGCCTGTTGAACACGACAGTTTAGTGGCTCTGTAAATGACATGAGAAACATCTTTTCATGTTATAAAATAACATTTAGAAAAACTATTTTCAATGTCACAACCGAAGAAAATATATACAATTATCAATTACATAATGTAAAATGTTTAGGAATTGCTTTTTATTAAATGTGTATAAAAGATTTTTCTTACTCCATTTTTTAATATTCTTATTGGATATTTGCAAAATTATATAAAATTAAATACAATCATTATTTATTATACAATTTTAATTCAGCGACACTTGGAGAACGGAATGTCTTAACACTAGGTTCCCTCTGTGTGCGGGATATAGCGTGAAGCTGATTTAACTTTATTTTTTAATTTTTTTTTCTTACGTCTTTTATAGGTTAAGACGGTTTATTCTGATGAACTCTAAACTTAACGAGTTAAACAAAATTCATGTACTAATCGATACAGTAATTAATACTCAATTAGTCATTCTATAATTTATGCAATAACCTCTAACGACTTCTGTTCGATCAACTTAAGTGTGATAATGAACTTATTAAGCTCCCCGCCATTAAGAAAACACTATTATACATAGCTTACGTATTGTTGATTAAATTATATAAATTATTTATAATATTATTATATAAATTGTAATTAAAAACTAATAATATTTTAAATATTTTTAAATAATAATACATCAAATCTCGCAGACAACAGGGTAGGCAGAGGGAAATATATTATATAAAACTCTTTTAATACTAACTGAATTACAGACAACCCATAGCCGGAATCGCGTGGCATAAAAGGCTGAAATTTGACGTATAGGTTGTCATCTTCTGTGTGTCTATGCCAGTATAAAGAAGCAATGAGTTCTATTCCTATAGAAACAGGATTTTTTTTTAAATAGTTCACGCAAATGAAGTTGCGGGCTACGATTTGTATATAACAAAAAAAATTATACGCTTGTTCCACTGCGCCATTACGGTCTCAATATTATTCATTATTTATTAGTTTTTGATTTATATATATCTAAATATACATATATGACAAAACCACTTGTGAAAATAATTTGGTAATCCGCTAACGCTATTTGTGAAGATTAAATGAAATATTGTAAGTGAAAGGCGAAATTAACAAAGTTAGAAGCAAAGTCTATTATCCTGATATTAATCATGTCAAACTAGTCATATTTTAATCTTTAGAAGATTAAGGAGCTTTATACAAATTAATTAATTTTTTAATTAATTTAAACATAAGCAGACGAAACCTGGGAACCTAGTGTTAAGAAACTTCATTCCCCAACTCATTCTCCTCTGGTGTTGTACGGGGTCGTGGGCGGCGGTAATCACTTACCATCAGGTGACCCGAACGCTCGTTTGCCTTGTCTTATTCCATAAAAAAAATACGCCGAATTCTGTAGTGACGGAACTCAACGGTGCCTCGACACCAGAGCGAACAATTGAAAATATAAATTTAAATAAGTATTTCATTTCCTCGCGTGGGGATCGAACCCAGAACTGGACACACACTTCTGCCCCTGCGCTATGAGGGGCCTCAATAGATACTCTAATTTAAACATAATTTCGGTTAGTATCTCAACCATTATATTTGTTAAGATATATTTTTACACAAATCAGGTAACTTGAACTGCTAAAGTATTCGACCTATTCCGCTATCAATCAAGTACTGACTAGGATTGATTAAATAGTGATGACTGCGCACTGTCGAGATTAAACACCTCGTCGATGTGAAAAATACATTGTATTTTGCTTTTAAAAGAGTTTTTTGTTTAGAAATTATTTACGAGTTTATTCGTTGTTGTCTTTCACGTGCGTCGTTTTTATACTGATGAATATGTTTGTATTTTAATTAAATGTAGAAATAGCTAGATAATTGCTTTTTTTGTAAGCAAAATCTTAATTTATATTATATTAAGACTAGTGACCCACTCGCGGTTTCATCTACTTGTGTTATTTAATTTATTGCATTGTCACCTAATTACTTTATCCAATAACATTATCATTTTAAAGACAAAATCCAAATATTGAAAACTAAAGTCTTAGCCCATTCAATAAAACATTTATTTTATAGCAATATTGACATTATTTTTTAGGGTCGCTTTGTTGTCCGTCAATCTGTTTGTCTGTCAAGAGCCTTTATTTTAGGAACGCTTAAAGATATGTAGTTGAAATTCAAATCATCAGAGTATCATCCAATCATACTACAGTGTCATGATTTCCTAAGGAAATCGTATTTCTACATTTACTTTAAAAAAGATATGGCCGTTTATATAGTAAAAAACGCTTATTTCTTCGCTATAAAGATAATTAAAATTAATAGGGTACTTCCGATCGATCTAATATTATGAAAACTATACATTTGTGGTTAAATCTTATAAAATAACAGCCTTAAAATAGGGCTAAAATTTAGTAGAAAAGCCACTAGTTCAAGTGAGGTATCAGATGAAAGGGCTATCAGTTAAGCTAAGCTTGAATTTGAGAAAAAGAGCGAGACCGAGCCAGACTCGCGCTTTTGTCCGGTTTTTAATGTGTTAAAGGCAAGCTTGCCGCCGAAATATAATATTGAAAACGACATTTAAATCGGTTAAGCCGTTTCTGAGAATAGCGTGCACAAATGCACAAACAAAACGACAAATGAGACCGATGAGTTACTGTTTTATTACATGTTTATAATATAATGTTAATACCAACGACAACCTTTTACAATCTACAAAACTAACCATGTATTAAATAATTTTATTATAGAAATATCTATATTGTGTACACAATATCACGACATCACAACATACATTCGTATGATAATTTTATTGCAAACACTATGAAAAGAGGGTAAAAGTGCAGATTATGGAGACCAGGGGCACTAACAATATGTGTGATATCGTTGTAGCGTACGCATTTGAATAATACTGTCGTTTGGACACAAAATGAGTGGTTCATACTAATTACTACGGAGACAGGAAGTAAAACTTGTTGAACAAACTCTTCGTTTGTTTTTTTTTTCTTTTACTAATAAAACGATTTACTATATGATAATAAAACGTTTATTACTTTTATTTTTTGTCTCTGGTTTTGTGAGAAATTACAACTTCATGTTTTTTTTAAAGTTTGATTTAGTTTAGACAACTTTTTGAACTATATTTTTATTTATTTTATTAAAGCTATAAATATTGAAATCTATATGGCGTAGTGGTCAGTGTACTTGGATGGTTTCCAAGAGGCGCGAATTCAAATCCCGTTAGGTAATATTTTTATACGTTTTCTAATGAAGTATGTTTCTTTCCTAAGTGTGGAATATCATTTTTTTTATCAGCTTCACGCTGAATCCTGCAAGGTAGGCAGAGAGACCCTACTGTTAATTCACTCCGCTCCCCAGTTTTCGCCGAATTCTAGAGGCATTGCGTGTTGAGTGGCACCGGAGCGAAGAAATGAAATACTAAAATATTTAATTTATTCGAGTACACACACCGCGCTTACAGTCATACACTTAGATGCACCACGACATGCATAAAAATAAACCGTGAAAAATGTTAAAATACTATAACTAATTACATCTCATATATATCAGTTGTGTATTTAATTTTAAAAGACAAAGTGATACACAAAAAAAAAGACAAAGTAATAAACAAAAAAAAGTAAGTAGTATGACATATTCTCTTAAAAACAGTTCAGTTAATTTGTTTTGTTTATATCCAAATAAAACTTCCATGTTCCATTTAAAATCCAACAGAAGATGTGTTTTTAACAAACGTTACTAACGGTTTTTCCCCGCTGTTCGTAAAATAGACGTCGCAACAAATAAATTGTTCTCTTTCCCCATAACACGCTTAGCGCGTCAAAATAATTATTATGGGCCATTACAGAAAATAGCTCTGCTTAATCTTGTGCAAGTATCAAAACTGGTTTGAAGGTCAATAATAATTCACTATATATGAAACATGTACCTGATAAAAAATGTATGTTCATGTTTGTATGAGATTTGTATGAAAAATCTTTATGATAATATTATTATACAATAAAAAATCTGGTTAAGTCCAAATCGGACTCGCCCTTTGAGGCTTCCGTGTCTATTTTTAGATTGTACGTTAACGGGTTGTACAATTTCAAGTTGACAAATTTAAGTTTGCGAACTTATGCACTCATTTTGTATGAAAGGAACTGCAATTATAAATTTGTAATGTTTTTTTAATATGAAATACCTATAAATTTTCACTTTTCGGAATTTTTCTTTTTTTGTATTGTAAATTCTCGCTAATAAGCGGCTGTATCTTTTGATTGCTGTGGCTTAGAATTTTGTTTTTTTTTTCACAGCTCTTGGAGCTTCTGAGTATTTTATATAAGTTTCAGCTTGATACTTCCA
The DNA here is from genome assembly GCA_013403705.1 of Heliconius hermathena. Classification (NCBI taxonomy): domain Eukaryota; kingdom Metazoa; phylum Arthropoda; class Insecta; order Lepidoptera; family Nymphalidae; genus Heliconius; species Heliconius hermathena. The sequence continues at coordinate 396,712 of JAAIXJ010001754.1, forward strand.
CGCGTTCCTGAGAATAGGGGTCTTGACAGACTGACGAACTACAAAGTGATCTTTCGAGGTATGGAACCCGAATAATAAACAATAAGTGTTAAATAGCTTTTGCTTGCTATTTTAAACTTAAAATGAAATTATAACATTTCACAGAAACTACTACTTAATGTGGTAAAAACATGAACTTATATAGGCCGACTCCTCTATATCTAATCTCTACAATATAATATTTGGTAAAGTCAAGATGTGTCTGACTGCACGCAATGACCAACTCTGATGGAATGCAATTTCACTCGCAATAATTGTTAATAAAATCAAACAAAACAGGCCAGTCGTGGCGCAGGGGCGCAAAATGTGACTGTAACGCGGCTGATTGTGAGTTCGATTCCCACTCGAGGAAATAAAATATTTACTTAAATTTATATTTTCATTTCTTTGCTCTGGTTTGGAGGCCAACCGCAGCTTTGAGTTCCGCCAATCAACAACATCCCTTTGTTATCGTCCGGGTATTTTTTTTATTAGTCTGTATATAAAAAATAAGTATATAAATAAATAAAATGCGACTTAAAAATTCCAATATTACCAAAATGGGCGAAAAGTAGATATATATTCATGTATGTGAATAAAATGCAAATCGGATTAGGTCAACGAGAAACTTATAGTTTATAAAAATTGAGAAAATTACGTTTGTAGGCGTATACACTAATTTTGTATGAATTTTACTATAAATATATATTTTTAATAAGTTTTTTTTGCGATTGTTTCTATGTTTTTTTTAAATTTCGCGGCAAATTTCATACAAACTGCAGCAAAAACGATGTATAAATTCTCGTATCTTTAGCTTTTCTTGACTTAGAAGCTTATTTTTTTTCTACACCAAGGAACCAAAGACCTGGATAACAAAGTGTTCTTATAAGGATTCCATTTTTTCTTTTGAGGTACGGAACTCTAAAAAGTATTTAGATCTCACACACACACCAATATAAAAAGAGTGTAGTAATAGTTATTTATGTATATAATATGTTGCTTGTAATACTCAAAGACAATACATTCGGTAGTGACAATTCACGTAGAAAAATAAATGTATCCTAGAGCATTATTCTATTGGAAAACATATAAACTGAAAATATTTCTATATTGAGAAACATTTCTATTTTACAGCTTTATCTTCGTTTATTTTCGTTCCCTAAAGCAATTTTACAGAAGACCATTTTAAAAATCTATTTACCTATTTTATGGTACCAAGGCAAAAGCGCAGCGTTGAGCTCCGCCACTCACACGCAATAACTCGAAAATTCGGTGAAAGATGGGAAACAGTAGAGTCTTAAAACTAGGTTCCCTCTGCCTACTTTGCTGTATGCGGGATACAGCTTACGCTGTATCCCGCATACAGCAAAGTCTTTACAGATGAAAAAATATTTATTTGAAATTATAAACGTAACTAAAATGTATAGAGCAAATCAATAAGATACATTTTAGTAATAACAAAATTGGGTATCTTCTTTTGAGAATATGTTCAATAAATAGATGACTTTGTTAGTGTAAGCAAAAGTTGTCGTTGTAAGAATTTTTCTTATAAAAGTTGATTAATTTCTATTTTCGCTGCGAAATCTATTTGAAACTCGTTAAGATAAAATGCTCGAGGTGCAATTATGAATAAACTTAATGAGGCTGATGGACATCCGAATGAAATAACTTAGTTGTAAATTTTATAGTTAATCAACCAATAAAAATAAAGTTATGAAACTTAATATTCTAATTAAAAGTTTTAAAAAATCAATAAATCAGCTTCACGCTGTATCCCGCACACAGCAGAGTAAACAGAGGGAACCTACTGTTAAGACACTTCGTTCCCCACTTTCTGCCGAATTCTGGAGGCATTGCGTGTTGAGTGGCAGAATTCAACGCCGCCCTTTTTGCCTGGACACCAGAGCGAAAAAATGGAAATATAAATTTAAGTAAATATTTCATCTCCTCGAGTGGGGATCGAACCCACAACCAGTCGGTTTTACAGTCACACTTTGTGCCGCTGCGCTACGACTGACCTCATTAAAAGTATTTATTTTTATAAATTAAAGTGACACTATACGACAAGATCTTTAGGGCGTCTAATAGTACGAAAAAATTTATGTGTGCGATAGTAGTATTAGCAAGACGGCAAAACGTTAAAAATCAAATTCGTATTCTATAAATATATTTTTTAAAGTAGTTGTGACACAGTCATACAGTCCCATTGTATCTCACTGTAAACTATTGATTAGAGATGGCTATTGGTCCGAGCCCTACTGGGAAGTACTTCCATCATACTTCCGGAACTCGGAAGTGTTTCAATCATTTTCATTTCTGCGCTCCAGTAAATGCTGTGTTAAGTACCGCCGCTTATGCGCAATGTCTCGAAGATCAAGTGAATGGCAAAAGGAATGTCTTAACACTAGGTTCACTCTACCTACCCTGCTATGCTGAAAAATATGTGAATTGTTTTTCGTAAGCATATTTATTGTACAGACATATTTTTTTACTGTTTAATTATATAATGTCAAGTATATCTTGTTAAAAGTGGTCAAAAGGCTGCTACCACGAAGACCTAACCACGGACATTTTCAAAATCAACTTCCACATCGTGTAAGAGGTTAACGAGATTGTTGATTAATGTATTATTGAGTTAATAAAGTTTCCTTGGCCTAATCCTAAGTAAATAACGTTGTAAACTGATACAGTAAACGGCCGCGGTTGTGCCAAGTTGCATAAAACCACCGTAACCAAACGGCAAACAGTCCGAAAGATAGGGGTGAGCCAAATAAAATAAAAATGCCTTTAAATTTGACTTCGTCCACCCCCCGTGGGTGGACAAAGTCATATTTAGGTTGTATATGAAATTCCAATAAAATTGGAATTTGTTGAATGTTCTTTGTTTAGTTGACTTGATAACAATTATTGAAGATATGATTTCTAAATAGTTTAACTAAAGTATTTTTTAAATATTTTTTCCTTTTTCAGTATTCCAAATATTATATTTTATTTGTTTGTTCAAAATCTACTTATGTATATATAAAGACCTATTACCTATCTATGTTTTCAGTAAAATTATTTATTTTCTAACGTTATTATTATTACGTCACTGAATTTATACGCTATATGATATAAAGTAACAACTATTGGAAGAGACGGAAGAGAATGGTACTCGCGTAAAAGTATAAGGAGTAAAAGTAAGGTACAAGTTAAGAAAAGACGAATTAAAAAAGATAGCTGGACCAGAATGGACATGTGTCTCAAAGGGTAATCTTTCGGATATTGTACTTTAGATTAAGAATAATTTAAATTTAGTTTCACGAGTATATCCTTATTATTATTAAAAAAAACAATTAGCTTCACCGTGTAATAACAGGGAAGGCAGAGGAAACCTAATATTAAGACATTCTTTTCTCCACTTTCCGCCGATTTTTTCGAGGCTTTACGTGTTAAGTGGCAGAACTCAACGTCGGGTTTTTGCCTCGAAATATTAATATAATATATAATAATTCATTTCTTCTTAGAACAAATAGTTACTCCTTAACTCTACAAATATACATTTCCATTGAAAAATTAAATTACACGAGAAATATATATAAATGTTTAATTGTAAAGAGCACTTTTAGCTTGAGCAGTATCTGTAAACAGGCAAAGCAAAATTAATTGTGAAAAACAGCGAGGCATTGCTTGCGAACCCTCTTTATCTAGAATCTACCTTCTAGTGTAATTAAATATTATATTCTATATGTAGGCCATTCGTAGCGCACGGGCACAAGCGTGTGACAAGTTATGGGTTCGATTACCACTCGATGAAATGAAATATATTTTAATATTTTCATTTTTTCGTTGGCATTATCAATTATTAAACTAATTTTAACATTATAAGTATATATTTATGTATTTTAAATAGTGGTTATTGACAAATAGAGAACTGATTTAAGAAACAGTATACAAAGATAACAAATTGATTGGATATATAAATATTATATGTATAGGTAATAAATATTTCATCTCCTCGAGTGGGGATCGAACCCACAACCAATCGGTTTTACAGTCACACCTCGTGCCGCTCCACCATGACTGGCCCCAAAATAAAGGTTTTATTTATGTATAATACAAAATAACAAATATATTTATTACGTAATGGATATTTCGACAGTTCTGTTTCTCACGCATTCCAAATCAAACTTTAGATTAGTTTACGAATTCCATCTCGCTTTTGTACCTGAACACAAATATTTCTTATCTCGCGTTTATTAATTTAAATATAATACAATACACATAGTTTTAAAATTGTTTTCTTTTTTTAACTTAAAGTACAATTTTTTACAAAAGCTACCTATGAGTACAGATGCTAACTTGCGGTGGTAGCAGCTTCAATCCTTATTCGAGGGAATGACTTTTAAATTATCTTAATATTCCAGCTCCGGTAATAGGTCGAGATCCCATTGCATAAATCTGTAGGGATCAGTAATTCTAATGAAACTTATATTTAAGAATGACACATGATAGTAGAATAGATTACACTAGAGTTGCCTAAAAGAATCCTGCCGCGATCACCTTTAATTAATGTTTTTCGTAACTCGTTTTTGGAGAAAATTGCACTCATATGTTTTTATGTGAATCGCACATCATTTGAAAGAAAATCGCATAAGGAATTAGAAAAACAATGGTTGCCATTCTGCCGCAAGCCCAGAGTTGACTGGTTTAAACATGTCACTTAATGTTAATATTTGCACTCATGTGTTTTTTTAATGAATTAAATATCAAATTAAAGCTTATTTTTTTCTCATCTCTGAAACACATGGTTGCCTGGAAAATAACTGCTGCAAGCAAAGGTTGCCATCATTTGAAATATTTTATTTCGATTCCGTTTGACTGAGAATAGACGATGAAATGCGTGGTTTGCCTTATGTTTTGAAGTAAAATATTATATAAAAGAAGGTCAATCTTAAAATCAATGTTTTTCACTATTTACCTGTTCAATGATGCTTTTAATCATATTAAGTACATACAGAAAACTATTTAAACATGAAATCATCCTTATTTTTCAAGAGAAATAATGAATCCATGATATTAAGTCTTTGCTAAATCTGTTTTCTAAATACTATTACTCATTTAAATTATCATTTTAAAATTTGAAAATTTGTCTAATTAAGTAAATGTTTACAAATATCGATCTATTTTATTATCGAGGTATTAATTACATCATGTTTCATATGTTTTATTTATTATTTAAGAAAATATGGACAATTATATTTCAATAAACTCTCTCTCTCTCTTCGTCCTCTGCTCGTTTGCTTTGATAACGGTTGCCGCAATCTTTTTTTTCTCACGCAACTTTTAAGAATTTGCATAGGAAATAAATATATATGATATAATTATAATAAACAAAACTAATTTAGCAAAAATAAATTCAAAGAAATTCCGAAAGTAATGCCGACTAATAAATGCTATTCACAGTTTATGACCAGGAGTCGGTAAATATCAATTAGTTGTCTACTTTTTACTATAGATAAACATTTTGCGGCGCGATATAAAGCAATCCAAATGCAATAAAATTATTTTCGAAGATGTATTGTTTCTAAACGCAATAAAAGTGCAGATGGCCAAATGAAATGTTTTAGAGCATATTAATTAGTTATAATACTTACCTTTCGTTTTGTAGTGAAGACGTTTTTAGTTAACATGACAAAAATGAAGATGTGTTTTTTGTGCGAAAATATGGTGGAATTTAATAATGAGTCTCGCCAAAAGTGTAACATTATGTTGTTGTTTCGCCAAAAAATGAATGTCTCCAGAATTCGGCAGAACGTTGGGAAAGGAGTGTCTTAACACTAGGTTCCCTCTGCCTACCCTGCTGTGTGCGGGATACAGCGTGAATCTGATTTATTTATTTTTATTCTTAATTAATAAATAAAATATCTGCAATAATTGTCACCCTTCATTATATTAAGGAAACATGATGTAATTAATACCTTATAATAGATCGATATTTGTAAACATTTACTTAATTAGATAATTTAGTCATTTTAAAACGATAATTTAAATTAGTACTAGTATTTAGAAAACAGATTTAGCAAAGACTTAATATCATGGATTCATTATTTCACTTGAAAAATAAGGATGATTTCATGTTTAGATTATTTTTTTGTATGTACTTAATATGATTAAAATCATCATTTAACAGGTGAACAGCTAGAATAAACATTAATTTTAAGATTGACCTTCTATTATATAATATTTAACTTTAAAACATAAGGCAAACCACGCATTTTATCGTCTATTCTCAGTGAAACGGAATCGGAATAAAATATTTCAAATGATGGTAACCTATGCTTGGGGCAGTCATTTTCCAGGCAACCATGTGTTTTAGAGATGAGAAAAAAATAAGCTTTAATTTGATATTTATTTCATTTAAAGACACATCAGTGCAAATATTAACATTAAGTGACCTGTTTTAACCAGGCAACCCTGGGCTTGCGGCAGACTGAGAGCTGGCAACCAATATTTTTCCAATTGCTTATGCGATTTTCTTTCAAATGATGTGCGGTTCACATAAAAAACATATGAGAGCAATTTTCTCAGAAAACGAGTTACGAAAAACATTAATTAAAGGTGATTGCGGCAGGATTCTTTTAGGCAACCCTAGTGTAACCTATTCTACTATCATGTATCATTCTTAAATATAAGTTTCATTAGAATTACTTATCCCTACACTTTTAAGCAATGGGATCTTAGGCCATAAGACATGACACGATTCCGCAAACCACAACGCAATACGCTGAAATTTAATAATAAATCAAGAACAGAGTGACTGAACCTACCTAAGCCTACAAGCGCGAAGGTAAAAAGAAACATGAAACATTAAGGATGAATGATAAAATCCTAAATTTTCTGACAAACATTGACGTTTTAAACATTTATATATCTTCAAACCACATACACTAGACAAATGGTTCATATTGTAAAAATATACGATTTTATTAAATTTACACATGATAAGAAAAATATTTAACCCTTCCATATGTTATATAAGTATGCATCATCATGAGACATTCTATAAATTCCAGTCGATTTAAAAATATTAACTTGAAGTATCAGAATAGCGCTTGCATAGCATAGATGGGTTAAAGCTCCACATTTTCTCGTGATCTAAGAGGGTTCTAGAAAACTTGAACCAGAAGTAGATTAAGTCAATAAAATTGATTTATTACAGCTAGCAAACAGCTATAAATCACGGTGAGGAGCCGTAACATCTACGCTTCAATGGTATTTTATATTGACTAACCTTAATACGTGATTAATTAAAAACGTCGGTAATGCACCAATTTGTTGGTTCTTTTTTTCTTTTCAGCTGCAGGCTTGTATCCCGCATTTAGCAATTTAGGCAGAGGGGGCTTAGTGTTAAGACACTCCATTCCTCACTTTTCGGCAAATTATAAATAAAGGTAAAATTTTATATATCTCATTTTGTAACACATCAAAAACTTTAAGAAAGCCTAAGATTAACGACAACGATTCATTTCGGCCCTTCCTCCTTGTTACTTAAGGCCTTGAGAAACTTATGTTTTTTCAGCATAAAAATCGTGCAACTTGTGGAATGGAAGTTAAAAACATTTTTAATCTCAGCCTGAAATGCCTATCTTAAGCGTAAGACTTTAAGAGCTGTCATATTTGGATAAACAAACGTTTGAATCAGTCGGCATTTCAAAAGAAAGATTAAGCAGACATACCTACTTAAAAGGAAGAACTTCATAATTTCATGAAATTTTATTTTTCCTTTCTAATTATAGTTAACACAGTAATGTACGTGCGAAGTTACTAAAATATAAAAACTCAAATAGTATAAAATAGAAAAAATATTTTGCATAGGGTAATGGCACCATACATAGACTAGATGTTAATCACAGATATAATAATAATAATAAAACAATATTCATGAAAAAAATTAACATTTTAAGTTACAATATTTTTACATATAATATAATATTATTATTGTGATTTTTATGGAGCTGAATACAAATTACTCTTATAAGATAAAATTATTTTTTATAATTTATTCAATTATAAATTTAAAAAATGAACCTAGTACTAACGTTTGGTGACGTACAATGTTTTCACCACATAAATACCCTTAAAATGACGCATGCAATAATCGAGTTGTCGAAAATTACTATTTCCCAGGTAATTGTCGACGATCCCTTAACCTCGTTTGTATAATTTGATCTAGTCTCAACCCGCGGGCGTCTTCGCCGGACATCGTGCCTACCCAAGTAAACAACATTAAATGGAATCTTCCTGTATTTTCACAAACCACATCCAAATTATGCCGATAAGTAGTTTAATGTTATTTTTGCATATGAAAATAATAATTTTTCATTTTAATTTTAAAATAATTATTTATTATATTACGTTTATTTTTATTTTTATTTTTTCATCTTAATGCTGTATTCCACATATAGCGGGGCAGGCAGAGGGAACCTTGTTTTAAGACACTTTAAATCAATTTTTTGAGGAATTACGTGGCGGAACTCAACGCCGCACTTTGCCTTGGTACCAGAGCGAAAAAAAGCAAATATTAATAGGCCTCTACGTTACGACGGCGTCAGTACTATGTTTATGAACAATACTACAATATTATTATTGTGTACAGTACAATTATTTATGAACAATATAAATATAAATTAACTTTGGAAATAAATTACTATTTAACATACTTATTCGTACAAAAGTTTGTAAAATATAAATAATGTACAAAATCGAGGTAATATCAAAATTTCTAAATCTCTAGATAAAAAAATCCAGTGTATGGAGCACGAAACTAGTATAGAGGCAATTAGCTGCTATGATAGATTTACGCGCTATGTTGCCCGCGACAGTTGCGCCGTGACGAGTGCACTACGGGTTGAACATTTGATCAGAAACAATTAAAAATTCTTTTTGTATACTTTAAATTTAATGGAGGTAAAATAATAAAACACAACCAAATACTAATGTTTTAGTATTAAAATTTCAATTTGTGTTTGTTGTAATATTCTGTATATGTAATGTACCTAATATATCTTTTTTTTAGCTGCAGGTTACTAACTGTTGGTAATTTAATTTATATATTTGTAAATCAGTTCAGCTCAGTGTCAGTCAGTCATAAAATATATTTTGGTAAAGCATGCTAAATAAGTAGATATTATTTATATTTAACGTGACCATTTTTTGGTCGTCTCAAAACAGGACATTGTAGGGCTGTTTTCTTTTTTTTAGAGTGGCTTTCGCTTTAATTTTTCTTGACGTTTGATGGTGTTTTCTTTATTTTTAAGGTACAATTGACACTTTAATAAATAATTTAAAACTTCGATAATCACGACCAAATTTACATGCCATTCCATAAAAAATGGAACATTTGTACGTCCCGGTGGCATGTTTCGGGACACATAAGCGGAAAACGGGATGTCTGGTTATGTTATACCAAGATTCCCATAATAAATTTAAAAAAAAATATTATGTACAATTTAAAAAAAAATATTATGTTAAATAATTCAACTCAATTTTTTTTTAAATTCGTAAGAAGATAATCTTATACAAAAGCTTAGTATTAAGCGTATTGAAGTACGCCAGTGTCTCAAAATCGAAAGGGTATAATAGTGTTTTTTATACCACCTCACCTTTTCATTAGGAAAATTGAGATCACTTAAAACCTATACTGATAGGCTTGCATACTTAAATTTGAAATAAGGAAGATAGGAAAAGAAATATTGATTCACTTTTCTTATATAGAACTATCAAAAGCACGTACGGCAACCCGTACAAAATTTCGTAGGATTTGAAAGTTCGTAGGAGTTCTCTTCTCGAAGTTCCTTGTCGGAGGTATATTTTGTCTCGGTCTTTGCATAATTCTTAACGCTTCTTTGCGCTCTTTTGATCCTTTCGGCGACTCTTTGTTTAAGTATTGCCAAAACGAAGCACAATGTGTTGCTTATGTTTTTTTTTTTGTAATTTTAGTTTTTAATTTTATTATTTAATTTTGTTAAACATTAAAATTTTTATATTATTAATATATTTATAATATTGTAGTAAATTAAATTGAATTTTAATATACGGTCTTTTTTATTTTTTTTTGTATATGTTTTATTTATTTTATTGTATAAAATGGTTAGGTACCTACATGGTTATATAGTCTATATTATTGCCCCTTGAAAAATTATGTATTTAGCTATAAGAATACAGATAATTAAGATGACTGTTACTGTATGATTTGTTCAATTTACCTACCAACCAATTACCACTGCTGGATCTAAATAAAAAAAAAAACAAAATAAAATAGCGCGCACTTAAGTGAACCCAGACAGGAGTGCTAGAGTGCTTATACTCTATAAAGTGTTCAATACATTTAAAAATAAAATAGTTAAACATATTTGTTTACTATAAAACATGTTTATATACTATACTTTTTTAGAAAATGTAAAAAAAAATGAAAACCTATTGGAAGCCGTCCAAGCACTCTGACCACCAATACGTTCCAAAGTAGTCAAAGAGGCGTGGGTTCAAAGTCCGCTACGTTCAAAGTTTTATATGTTTTCTAAGAATGCACTTTTCTTTCCTAAGTGTGAAATAACACTTTAAATGTTTATTTACTATTAACTATAAATCGTGATAATATAAATGTAATACACCCATTTAAGAGATAATAAATTTTGTACGACGGTCTTTAGAAGAGAACAACGTAAAAGCTTTGTCTAATTAATCTCTTCTTATAGTCCGTATTTAAGGATAATAAAGTATAAGAAAATAAATTTTAAAAATTATTTAAATACAAAAAACTAACTTGTTAACTTAAGGTTAGTCGTGGCGCAGGGGTGCAAAGTGTGACAGTAAACGCGATTGTAAGTGTAGTAAGTTCAATCCGAAATTTATATTTAAATGTCTTCGCTCTGGTGTCGAGGCAAAACACGGCGTTGAGTTCCGTCACTCAAAACGCAATGCTTCCTGAATTCGACGGAAAGTGGTGAACGGAGTGTCTTAACACTAGGTTCCCTCTGCTTAAATTACTATGTGCGGGATATAGCGTGAATTTTTATTGTTTTTTTTTATTGAATATTTTATTGTTTTTAACTTGTTAACTTGTCATTTATGCTATTTAGACGAGCTCAATCCAAGAGATAATAGATTCGAAACATGTTCCCGACACGAGATTAGCCCTTATCTTAATTACAAAGCTGTCCCAATGGAACAATGTCTTCCTCCTGTTTCAAATATAAATAATAAATAGAGCAATTAGATTAACTATGTTATCGAAATGAATAAATCATATAATTTTGTTTACGTATTTAACGTAATAAACGATATAGTTGATTATTAAGAATTATATAATATTATAACAGCAAGGTAGGCAGAGGGAACCTAGTGCTATGACACTCCGTTCCCCACTTTCTGCCGAATTCTGGAGACATTGCGTGTTGAGTGGCAGAACTCAACGCCGCGCTTAACCTCGACACCAGAGCGAAGAAATGGAAATATAAATTTAAGTAAATATTTCATCTCCTCGAGTGGGGATCGAACCCACAACCAGTCGGTTTTACAGTCACACTTCGTGCCGCTGCGTCACGACTGGCCTCTATAAATATATAATGGTAATTTCGCGCCCGTCCAGGTCCACATACTCGGGTAGGTAACTGGTGACATTTTTTATTGTGAACGCTGCGTTTTTCAAAAAGTTTAAAGTTCAATTTTATTAATAAAATAATTTATTCTACATGTTGTCACGTTTCATATTTAGAATAAAACTTGAAATCACATAAAACCAAGTACTGGCTGTTGTGGTAATTACTACAAAAAGTTATCCAGCAACAACAGGATGGAGTGTTGCGACTCCCAGGCACGGATAAGTGCACCGATTATAAACTTGGACGATTTTCTCATTTCGAGCCACTTCAAACTTGGAACTTTGTACTAAGTGTTCATTGCAGTTGATTGTGATAACCTTGAACTTTAGTATTTTTTTTGTAAAAAAAATTGCAATATTTTTGAGGTATAAAAAAAATTTGGTTCATATTTTTTTCGATTATACCTACTAATAGTTTATGTTAAATATCATTTAAACATATACTAAAATACCCGAAATAGCGACCCAAATGAGGTTTTGGTTTAATTTTGTAATATTATAGCCAAATTATTCAAAATGTTTACAAAAATTGTAGCCTATGTGTTATTCTGATGTATAAGTTATATTATTGTTAAGTTTCATCTATATCAGTTCAGCAATTATTGCGTGATAGTGGAACAAACATCCATTTTCATAAACTTTCACATTTATAATATTATAATGATCAATAATGATAACGACTAAAGGCTCAAATGCGGCTTCGGTCGCTTAAAATTATTTTGATATTAACACGTTGAGCGCCATGTCAGCCATCGGTGGCTGACACTAGACTTTCCGTTTAGGCCGCGTCAGCCATCGGTGGCTGACAGCGTGTAACATGAGAAACAAACAAATAATTGATAGCTGGTTTCTACGGCTATATCTGATCCTATATGCTCCCTTACAAACCCCGAAGAATGTGTAAATGGCACAATCTTTGGCTGATTGCCCCTCGGGTCATGCCATTCTTCAACAATCTCTTCCTCCTCGTCAGAGGATAAAAATACATTCATTCTAGGCCGTTTTCTAGCAAAAATAATTTCACTGCTGCTGTCGCTTTCACACTCTCGGACTGACATTTTGACGCTCAGGGCTAAAGAAAATTTTTGTCTGCACGGAGCCAAGAACTGTAATGAACTGATTGTCGCAAAGGGAACACCGGTTACGGATACATTTCGATAAAATCTTATCTAGCAGGTCAAACGATAAAGAAAACAAAACAGACTTGGCGCGTAACGTGTTCAATGAATGCCTATAGGAATCACGTTCCAAACGTAAACTACCTTCTACTACGATAGGAAACACCAGCTCCTGCAGTACCAGCGCTTCGAAGCGGCGGGCGTGGCCTGAATGGGATTTCTGTAAAAACACGCGTGGCGCTTAACGTGTTAAACAGCCCAAAGGATATATATTTTCTAAAATATTTTTTTTACTACCAGTAAAAGTTCATAATAATCGATTTAGATTTGGCGTAAAGGCGTCACAAACAGACTTACATTCACATTTATAATATTCATTTTGATATGTTCCATTTCAATATTTGTGGTTTATCTTATGTTAAACGCTATTTATTTTAAATATTTATTTTGTTTCCTGTTGTTAGTACGTAATTGAGTTTCACAATCGTGTTCTAGACTTTTCAAGATAACGCAATCTCACAACTTCTCCAATCTTAAAATAACCAGTTCCATTGGTTTTTCCTGCCTCACCCTCCCATAGCAAATATATTTCTATTGGAAATATTCGTGTTTCTGTAAATATCAATACCTACTTCATCTTTTCGAGAGAACGGTTTAGAAAAATAAAGGCTCAATTGTTTTTTCTATTTACGCAAGGATCCTATAGCCCATCAAACCCTCATTCCTTCCATACATATTGTTGAATGCTTTGTTTACCATTCATTCGACCTAACTAAACGCCGAAATAATTTGTCTTTGAATATGCATTGATTTGTTATGTTGTGTTTCTCAGCTTCACGTTCTCGCAAGTAGCGGAGTGGGCAGAGGAAGCGTAATGTTAAGACACTCTGCTCCCCACTTTCCGTCGAATTCTAGAGCCGTTGCGTGTTTAGTGGCGGAATTCAACGCCGTGCTTTGCCTCGACACCAGAGCGAAGAAACGAAAATATTAAATATTTTTTTTTCCTGGAGTGGGAATTGAACTCACAACCTGTCGTGTTTACAGTCACACGCTTGTGCCCTTGCGCCACGACGGCCTCGCTGGTGACTGGCCTGTTTTATTTCATACAATAAATATAGATTTAATTAATTTATTTTTATTAATATGAACTAGTAATAACGAATTTTGTAATTAGAAAGGGAACGGCAGTGTCTTAATAGGAACCTAGTGCTAGATTGCCAAGTTCTCTCTGCCTACCCTGCTATGTGCGGGATAATACAGTGCGAAGCCAAACAAAAAGAGCAGTTAATCCTACAAATTAAAAGATTGCCCTCTGGCTAATTTCTAATTAAATATTTTTCTTAAAACTTTAGTTTTATATAATAAAATCTATACAAAGTATTTCTATTTGTGGAGGTCTAAATTCTCGTAACAACTAGGGTCAGATGAATAGAGCTACGTGATACCCAGTTCTCCGCTTTCTACTCGATATTTGATTGGCCAGCGAGGAAATATATGGCGATATCACCTATATAAATGTTCATATATTGCAACGAAATATACATTTCTGAGCTTCATCTTCATATTACGTACTGTACAAGAATGTAACAAAATATTTTCATATAAACTACAATGTACAATCAGCTTCACGCTGTATCCCACACAAAGTAGGGTAGCCAGGATCCTAGTGTGAAGACACTCCGTCCCTCACCTTCAGCAGAAATTTATATATAAAGGTATTAAAAATTTTTTTTCTTTACAAAGTTAACTTTAAATCATTTTAATTAAAATAGATAAAAATTAGAGATGCGCCGAATATTCGTTTGGTATTCGGTATATATATATCATCGTTCTCTGCGGGTGAATATGCGTGTCCAGTTTGGCACCGCTCCACTCATGCGAAGAAAATAGACATAGCATTAAGTGAGAATCATTTAATTTATAATAATAATTAAAAAAAAATTATCGAACCGAATGTATTCGGAATAATTCGGCCGATTTCGATATTGGCCGAATACGGCACGACGATAATGAAAAAGATGACATATATATATCGAATAAAAACCGAATATTCGGCGCATCTCTAATAAAAATATTTACATTTGAGAAAAAAATCACATTTTATTTTCCAAAACACTTTTTACTTTATTCGATAAATATGATATGTTATTTGCTGATTATAATATTATTAGGTATAATATAACTATGAACATATCCAATGTGAATTTTGAATATGAGTATCTAATATTTTATATATAACTTAAAAAAAAACAGCTTCACGCTGTATCTCGCGCACAACAGGGTAGGCAGAGAGGACCTAGTGTTAAGACTCTCCACTACCCATTTTTCGCCAAATTCTGGAGGCTTTTGAGTGTTGAGTGGCGGAACTCAACGTCTCACTTTGCCACGACACCAGAGCAAAGAAACGAAGATATAAATTCAAATAACTATTTGATTTCCTCTAATGGAATACGAACCCACAGCCAGTCGCGCTTACAGTCACACACTTGTGCATTGCGCCACGACTGGCCTCATATAATATAATATATAATTTTTTATAAGGTACATACGTATGTACATATACAATGTGAATTTTAATATTATTATATAATATTTTATTTATACAAGTATAAATTTCCTTTCAAAGCTCAAAATGTCGAGATTAAAATGAATCTTCAAAGTGCAAGATAATAACGATTTCCACAAAGTTTCAACTTTATCACGACAATATTAAATAGCTCTCAAAGGCGTTCTAAACGTTCAAACCTGCCATGATAAACTAAACTAGTGCCTTTATTTTAACTTTAAAAGCAACACACGTTATATATGTGGATATTAATAACGTTAAAGAATTAATAATATTTCGATGTAAATAATATATTTTCAAATTATTCTTTTAATATTTTATTTTAGCTTCAAGCAGAGGGAACCAAGTGTTAAGACACTCCGTTCCCCATTTTCCACCATATTTTGGTGACATTGGGTGTTGAGTGGCGGAAGTCACCGCCTCGCACCGAAGCCAGCCAGAAGCGCCAGCACGAAGAAATTGAAATATTAAACATTTCATTTCCTCGAGTGGGAATCGAACTCATAACCTGTCACATTTACATCACACGTTTGTGCTCCTGCGCCATGACTGGCCTCAAATTCTTTTGATATGATTTTATTTCTTATTAATTTTATATTAACGGAAATATACGTTACGATTTTCTTGTTGAATATTTTTCTTTTATGTTTCTACAAATTTCGACATACATTTTTTTATCGAATACGTAAGATATTTGAAAAATCAATTTCTATTTATACCTGATACACCCCCTTCATACATTTCGCCTCATAATTTAGAAGGTACATTTGTTGGTTAACCCATCGAATTTGCTCCGCATTCTCCAGGGATTGTCCCTGGACAGTGTAGGGGCCTACGATAAGACGGCCGACTTAAATATTCATATAATACTAGTAATTATTGTTTCACTAAGGAATTCTGTATAATATTATTGTTTAAGATTTAGGAAATATATAGGTATTGATTTTCATTGCAGTTAAATAGTATTTTTGTATGTAGAATATTTTTTTTGAAGTTGTGAATGTCATGATACCGTTACAAGGTCATTTATGCAGGTATATTGTGATTTTCTTGATTATACATATACATATAAAATTTATAGATTATATGTATCTGTATATAAACAAGAAAAAACATAAAACATAGACGTGTGTGGTGAAATGTCGAGCAAAGTTAATGTTTTATATAAATAAATAAATCAGCTTCACGCAATATCCCGCACACAGCAGAGTAGGCAGAGGGAACCTAGTCTTATGACACTCCGTTCCCCACTTTCTGCCGAATTCTGGAGGCGTGTTGATAGCAGAACTAAACGCCGAGCTTATCCTCGACACCAGAGCGAAGAAATGGAAATATAAATTTAAGTAAATATTTCATCTGCTCGAGTGGGGATCGAACCCACAACCGGTCGGTTTTACAGTCACACCTCGTGCCGCTGCCCCACGACTGGCCTCTATGTTTTATATAGCAATATAGATATATAAAACATTAACTTTACTCGACATTTCACCATACACAGCTTATGTTTTATTCTTAACAACTCGAACTTCTATTATAGTATGTTTACATGCTGACAACTGCGTATGTGAGTGTACCTCTATATTACATTAGTTATTCATACGATGTCAGAAATCCTACCATTGTTCAACAAATTCTCATTTACTCATTTGTTAAACCACATATAACTTAAGCGGGCTCTTGTTATAGTTTTGGTATAACATATGAAACTATTTAGCTCATTTCAAATTATATATACTTGACATTTGAAACGATTACGCTTTTCAACTTCCGCTAAAATAAACTTTATGAGTGAAACAAAAAGTAATATCGTTGGTACAGTTTTTTTTTATACATTCTTTGATCACTATAGTATGTAATTTGAGACCTTCATTAAATTATACATCAAATTGACCGAATCAATGAACCTTTTGATTTTTTTGTCCATTTTTATATAATATAATAAATAAATATACTTTCAGTTGAAAGGCAGATGGTACATTTAAGTGTTTAATGTATTAAAATGTAAGAGAAACATATTTACCACGATTTTTTTTTACGTACCAGCGATGTGCTCGCGGCTTCGCCCGCTTATGCTACGCAATTATTTTCCTACGTATCTGAATTACTTTCGTATTCTAATAATTTTAAAAACATTATCCATACATTGAAAAAAGCTTTACATTTCTGCCAATTCAATAAAATAATAATTTTATGGGAATTTTATCGATCAAAATACTTTGTAATAATTTTATACAAGTATGATAGTTTTGATATTATAATATTCTACACAATTTGTATATTATAATATTCTGTTTGTCCGGCAAAATGTACAGTGTCATAGTATAATAAAAATAGTGATATACATACGATAGGAACGAGAAACAAAGATAAACTTGTTACGCCAAGTTTTCGCCTCCAAAAAGTAAAAAAATCTTTTATGGGTCTGAGTATACGTGTATATAATAAACTTCCGCAATGTATTCTAAGTTTGCCACTACCACAATTTAAAGTAACTTTAAAAAAAATACTAACAAGTAAAGCTTATTACACTGTTCAAGAATATTTAGATGATAAACATGTATGGAATTAATGGCTATTGAATGTGATGCAGGATAGCTGCCAGATAATGTAATAATACCATTGACTTTCAAAAGAGCAACTGTTGAGTTTCTTGCCGGCTCTTCTCAGCAGAACTGCCTTCCGAACCGGTGGTAGCTTTTGTTTTGTTTATATGTTCATTCAACGATTCAAAAGTGCTTATAAAAGTTTATTTGAATAAAGAATATTTTGAATTTGAATTTGATATAACTTTTATTTCTGAACCGATTTAAATAAGACATCAACCACTAAATGTTGCCAAAAATACAATAGTGAAAACTGCGTTTAGATTGGTTTAACTGTTTCTGAGATTAACGTGTCCAATCGCACAGATAAAAAGATAAACAAAGAACGACAAAAATTATAAAAATAATTTGTTTTAAGTAATGGTAATTTTGAAACAATTTTAGCCCCAATAATAGATTTTCTCATATTTCTTCCGTGCACCAAGAGCTGTCAGTTATTATTTTATTATAACAAAAAATTCGTAGCAAGCAACAGTTAACAAATTTTTATTATATAGAAAAATGCTTTATTTATTTTGAATTTCATTTAAATAAAATATTCTTCACATTTAGGAAACAATTTCACTAAATAAATATTGTATTACGGTACTGTTAATGTTACTGCTAGTTGCTACGAGTATGTACTGAGCGGGCGAAGCGCTACGGGCGTAGATCCGTATGCAGATATCAGTGTATGTTTGCCTTCCGAAATATTCATTAATAGTTTTACATACGAACAGTACCTACTTGCTTATGCAAAATTAAGCAAATGTACGTATTTTAAATTAAATGTACCATACGAATAATGGAATCGATTTAGAAGTTTAGAACTTTATGATAATATTTTAGGTTTTGTCGATTTTTATATTAAACAAACTTTTGTTTTACTAATTTTCTCGTAAGTAGTTTTTTTTTTAGTTCTGCCACTCAACACGCAATGCCTCCAGAATTCGGCGGAAAGTGGGGAACGGAGTGTCTTATCACTAGGTTCCCTCTGCCTACCCTGCTGTGTGCGGGATACAGCGTGAAGCTAAATTTATTATTAGTTATTTTTTTTATAGTAATTAGCGATTTCTGGATATATTATTTCATTTAATATAATATAATATAAGGCCAATAGATGTTTAATCTCGTTAAATAATATAGTGATTTTTTATCAATTTGTGAACATAATCATATACTTTTCAGAGGCGAAGCTTTGGGCATTGGGAATTTCTAAAAGATGTGTATTTAATATATCATAATATTTATCAATAATTGTTGATTAATTTATGTAAGAATCAATAAAATTAGACCCACAAAAAAATATTTTCTCTTCCTAGATTTAGTATTAAGACAAAGCGCTATGTTGATTTCCGCCACTTTACGTGCATTGTCCCGAAAATTATGCGAAAGTGGTAACTAACAATAAGGCCTTAACAATAGGTTCCCTCTGCCTACCATGCTA
This sequence comes from Heliconius hermathena, assembly GCA_013403705.1. Taxonomy (NCBI): domain Eukaryota; kingdom Metazoa; phylum Arthropoda; class Insecta; order Lepidoptera; family Nymphalidae; genus Heliconius; species Heliconius hermathena. The sequence goes on from JAAIXJ010001754.1 coordinate 416,084, forward strand.
AATGCGGGATACAGTATGAAACTGTTTCTTCATAAAATCATCATCTCATACGCTTAACAGACAAATAAACTGTTAAATTGCTTCAAAAAGATTTTTTAAAATTTAAATAAATTTATTTTAAATATATATAGGATTTATGGTTGAATAGAATAAACATGGTCCAACAACATATTTTTTATTTAAAATTTATAATAATAATATCATATTTGGGTATTTTAATTAGTAGTTTGATTTATTTTTATTTATTTTTTTTAATTAGTAGGAATTCGAGAAAATGAAGTAGAGGAAATAATACAAAAGATTATACTTAGGGACAATTACAAAAATATATATTTAGAAAAAATGGTAGTGAAGATGTCATAACACTAAATTCTATCTGCCAAACTTGCTATATTTAGGATGCTTAAAACTGAAATATTTTCCATTTACGGCACATTATTACGAAAACACTTAATTTAAAAAAAATATATTTTATTAATAAAAATATGGTCAACGTGTTAAAGTAAATTGTTACATATCATACGTATATTAATAATGATTATGTAGTTATGTAAAGTGAACTCTGAGCAAAGCCATGTCATACTACTAGTATTCAATATTACTTTGTATTTACTTTCAAGTAATCCCTTACTCTACTATAAAGAAAAAAACGTTAAGATAGCTCTCCATCCAGTTTTAAACAGTTAAGTGGCTGGATGCTGAACTTTGATTTACCAACAGGATATGCCCGGAACGTCATTATTGAGTTGCAATATTTTACTTCCATTACGGTAAAAGCTGTGGTGCATCTATTAAGAGATTCGTTTTAAATTATAACCCGAGTAAATTATATTTTATTATTTAAGAATAATTGTGCTCTACTGATACAAAGTAGTTAAAAAAAGTAATCTCTGACATATGATTAAAGACCGGAGGCAGACCCGGTGAGAACCTAGTGCTAAGACACACCTTTCCTCTAATTTCCATTGAATGGCGAAACTCAACGCCGCGCTTTGCTTCTACACCAAAGCGAAGATAGAAAATATAAAATATTTCATTTTCTCGAATAAGAATCGAACCCACAACCATACGCTTTTACAGTCACACTTTATTCGGCCCCTGCGCCACGACTGGCCTCCAATTTACTTTTAATTGCTTATAAATATTTATAATTTGTACATTTCTTATTGAGCTGGACAAGGCGCAACTGTAGTAAAGATTAAGCTGAATCGAAGATTGAAAGTTATTTGGGCGGATTAATATTTTTCCTGTTTTTAAAAGAATATGCATGTATCCAACATTTAAAAAAAGCAATGTATTCATTGAAATAACTCATACAGTAAAATCCTCCCCACAATCTTACTATTGTTTCCAAAATGCCAACGAACAAAGCAAAAATAAAGATAGAATTGTTAGGTTTTATCGTATATGAAAAATATTGTGGATTTTTAGCAATGGGAGTTCCTGTAACTAATAACTAAATAACAAAATTCTATATCTATTCTATACATCTATAGAATTGGACATTTATATTATATGTACTTGTATATGACGATACTGTAAGAGTTGAGAATAAGATTCTCATATAGTTTTTATGATTAACGAAAACATATATATTTTTTTTATATTTATTTATTTTTGCCCTTTTTTTACCAAAATTTTATAAAAACAGTAATTGATATCATTTAAACAAAACTGAAGGCCATCCGGAAGTGTATTTAGAGTTCCTTCTCGACTTCAAAACGTTAATAGTTTCTTATTCTAGTAGAGATTATTTTATTTTATATTAACAGTTATTCAGTACAATAAAAAGATTTTTTCTTTTATTTCCATTTCTTGATTGAAGAGAAAAATTCTTTTAAATTTATAATAATTTTTATCACAGTTGTTAATGTAATATTTTGACATAGGAATTTTAATTATATTGTATTTTAATTGTATCGGTGTACATTTAAGCTTTAATTTCGTTATATTTTTGTATCGTTTTTAAAAAAAAGTTCCCTGATATTTTTTATTGTTTGTTATTTATATTAATTTTCTTACTAATTTGTTTTATCAAATAAATGAAAACAAAAATTTACAAGATTTATATAATTTGCAACCGGCTAAAAAAACATCGTACATATATTTTCTATATTATCTTACCTCTATAAACCGGATGTGGGAAGTAGCGCAAGTTTACCGGTACGTAAAACTGCACGACAACTAAGTCACAAGTCACTGAAAAAGTAGTGAGGGTTCAAGAGGGGAGTTCTGCGGTCCTCTTTGTGTTCGTTTGGGCGCGCCAAAGTTGTGAGGGAAACGGTACGGGCGGCGTGCTTATATCTAAGGAGGCCGACTCCACACGCATGCGCCAGCACCATTCATGGCACACTCTCAATGACCGCCCCCCTCGATCATCGCTTTTGACGGTTTGTTAATTTGGAATAAATTAATTTACTATTTTTTTTTTATATTTTAGTTTATATAGTTTTTTTTATGTGTTATTTTTTTTTAATCATTATTACAATTATATTTCTCATATTGTTGGGATAAGCACTAAAATTTATTATTTTAAAAATTACTTATAACGAAATCAATTTTTTGTACAAGTCTTTTATTTTTCATAATATAACTTTAAAAGCCAGAGAGGAGGCCAGTCGTGGCGCAGCGGCACGAAGTGTGACTGTAAAACTGACTGGTTGTAGGTTCAATCCAAATATGAAATATTTCAAGTTCAATATGAAATATTTACTTAAATTTATATTTCCATTTCTTCGCTCTGGTGTCGAGGCTAAGCGCGGCGTTGAGTTCTGCCACTCAACACGCAATGCCTCCAAAATTCGGTAGAAAGTGGAGAACGGAGTGTCTTAACATTAGGTTCCCTCTGCCTACCCTGCTGTGTGCGGGATACAGCGTGAAGCTGATATATATAAAAATAACTTTAAAATGACTTGTACGTTCGAGTATAATGATCAATCAGCATCAGTACGACCAAATACGTGTAATATTTAAAGTATAGGTATGCAAAACGTGACCAGACGTCCCGTTTTGAGCAGAATCGTTTCGGTTTTTGCTTCTGTGTCTCGTTTTCTCGAAATGGCACGTAAATTTTGTCGGTCGAATTATGTTTCGAATAAGAAGGTACGCCATTGTCAAAAGATAACTGAATGATACCGACCAAATTGTATTCAATTATAAATTAAAATTAAAAAATTAAATCAGCTTCACGCTGTATCCCGCACACACCCTGCCTACCCTGCGGCAGAGGGAAACTAATGTTACGACACTCCGTTCCCCACTTTCTGCCGAATTCTGGTAGCATTGCGTGTTGAGTGGGACTCAACGCCGCGCTTTGCCTCGACACCAGAGCGAAGAAATGGAAATATGTATTTAAGTAAATATTTCATCTCCTCGAGTGGGGATCGAACCCACAACCAGTCGGTTTTACAGTCACACTTCGTGCCGCTGCGCCACGACTGACTCAGTAGTCAATTATACCTATAAGAAATACAAAATCACAATACAGTAAACAGACTTCTGAAAAAACCGAAAGCCACAAAAAAAATACTTTCTAATACAATAACTAAAATTAAAAATTATAAATCCGATGTCCCGTTTTGAAGGAAAGAATGGTCACGTTAGGTATGCACACCGAAACTCACTTAAAAGTATAAGTAGTTATTTTAGCGATTTATCGCCCAATAACTTTGAGATTTACGGACCTAAATCTTCAACTTAAACCTATCGATCGTTATAAGTTTCTTATAACTAATGGGAACTTAGGTCAGTTACGTTTTTAGTTCTACCCTTTTTTATTACATTGTAAATCATTCTTATGATATAAATTAAACAGTCGTTCAATATACGTACTAGATGGTTTTTATTTTTATTCTATTTTTTAGCTTCACGCTGTACCCCAATACAGCAGGGTAGGCAGAGAGAACCTAATGTTAAGACACTCCGTTCTCCACTTTCCGGGGGATATTTGAGTGGCGTAACTCAACACCGCGTTTGTTGTCTGGTAACACCAAAACAAGAATTTTAAATATTTAATTTATAATTCATTCCCCCGAGTGAGAATCTAACCCACAACCGTACATTCACATGCTTGTGCCTTTTACGTCAGGAATTTCTCGATCTTCTATTTCTATACGACAATGATGCTGACCACCATGCTGGACAACTTTTGTTACTGCCGCATTTTCTTATTTGTTACAGTTTAGCTCATTAGCTAGACTATTATGGTTCTTCACTGCCGCCCACGACCCCGTGTAACACCAGAGGAGCTGCAGGTGCGTTGCCGGCCTTTAAGGTGGGTTAGGCGCCAGAACCCGGCATTACCTGATGCGAAACGCAGTGACACAAAGCCACTACTTAACGTCGGTTTTAAATACCGAGGATGGCAATGATCCGGTCGAGTCTGCCCATGCGTATTGCCATTGCTGGCGACGTGACTCTACCACACGTACTTTAGTCGCCTCTTATGACACCACCAGTACCAGGATGATCCTATTCTAGGCAGGGTTCACACGGCACAGAATCACAGAATCCATTATATGATTTCGGAAGATTATAATATAGATTTAATGTCATCAAAAACAATTTAGACATGCCTAATAGGCAGTAAATGTTTACAAATAATATTATACTATCTATTCCACGCTTTTAGCAAAATTGAAGATTGAAACATTCATTTAGGTTTGACTGCTGCGATTATAAAAATTTACCCCGAGATTTAGCTTTCTCGAATTATGACATATTAAAAATTCTTTGCAAGGACCTTTAAATATTTTGTTAATTATATTGATATTATAAATGTGAATGTAGGTTTGTTTGTTACGCTTTCACGCCAAAACAACTCAACTTATCATCATGAAACTTTGTACACATATACTTCAAGGTATTAGAAAGGAAAGGGAAAAAAATAAGAAAATAGTATATGTAGAAACTTTTTAAAAAATATATACTTTTACAAAACATGGCTATAATATTAAAAATAAGTTAAAAAGAGCGGAGATGCGTTTGAGTCTTTAGTATTTAGTTTTATAAGTACCTATAAATAGGTATATTTTTTGTTTCATTATATCAAAAATAAATTTCCTTCTATGCGTAAACATCCGTTAATAAAGCCGTTGTGGTCCAAGGGCACAAGGGTGTGACTGTAACACGATTGTGGGTTTGATCCCCACTCGAGGAAATGAAATATTTATTTTAATTTATATTTCCATTTCTTCGCTCTGGTGTCCAGGCAAAGAGTGGCGTTTAGTTTCCGCCACTCAACACGCAATACCTCCCAAATTCGACGGAAAATGGGGAATAGAGTATCTTAACACTAGGTTCCCTCTGCCTTCTCTGCTATGTGCGGAATACAGCGTGAAGCTGATTTATTTATTTTTTTCTCATAAACGTTTTTTTATGAATCTATGTATATGTTTATCAAATTAGTATGTATGTATAACACAAGAAAAAGCTATCAACTCTGTACACCACTTCCCTTTTCAGTACAATATATTCTCTCCTCTAGCCAAAGGTTGCCTAGAAGAGATAGCTGTCTTAGCGATAAGGCGGCCTATTGTACTGTTTTTAATATTAATACTAGATGTATTAATATTAAAAACAGTACAATAGGTTATGTGTTATGTCTTTCAGTTGTACAATAAAGAGTATATTATTTTTATTTATTTCAAATTAAATGGATCATCAATATCATTTTAGCCTTTTCTTAGTATATCTTACATTATATATATCTTACATTCCAAAATATACCTAGTTTCAATGAAATTTTGACACCATTATAGTGGGGAAGTGTTATAAAACATACATTTAATCTATATATGTTCAATTTCCAATTCTTTTTTTTTTATTATTAAATACTACCATATCGACTACACTAAAAAAATTGCACGTAAAACCTAAAAATTAGAACCTAAAATATCACCAATTCATAACACATTGCAGCACCAGGGTTATACAAGCCATTGTTCCATCTCTCGCATCCACATGATAAAGCATTCTAAGGTAAGCATCGTACTGAAAACAGTAAAATCTTTACAGTTTACAGCCAGCTCTCAAACTCCACTCGAGAAAATGAAACGTTCATAAACTTAAACAAAACAATGACATGAGATTTATTTACCTAATTAAGTATTTCGCTCTTTATGACACTGATGTTTTCTTATTAGGTCTCTGTTAATTTATTATTTGTTTCAGATTTCGTTTTGTAGATAAGTGTACAGGGGGGAGTGGGGTAGCTTGAGCTAATGTTGTTTTTAGGAAATCTAGAAACTTTAGATATATAGTGCATACCTTAAATTGTTTGCAACGCTGCTTATTGCTTAAGATATTCGTCGCAGTATTGACCCAATTGAACAAAAAAAAAACGAAAAATGACAATCGATTTTTAAAATCAAAATTTTGTCGAGCGCCGTTCACTTTTGAGACACAGATTTTGAAAATTTTAGGCAAGTATTTCGTTTATGAAAAAAAAAGTTTTTATGCCATTATGATTGTTGATTTTTTAAATTTTTTAACATAATAATTGTATCAATTCGGTCGAGTGTGATCGGATACAATTTTGTCGGGTACTGGTGGGCATTTTTTGAGTTGAGCAGAAAAATCGGAATTAAAGCAATTCTAATGTAATAGTTCTACACACTAGGGATTATATCTTATACTTATATATATTATTATTTATCTCCAAATACTTACTATAAAATATATTTTCTATTTAAAACTTATGTATGCACTAAACAAATATCTTGTCCGTGACTACTCGACTCTCCCTTATATTTACATCACATTTTTCTTTAGTTTAACATTTGAATATATACATACATATAATAACAAAATAGTTCTTTCTTGCAAAATTATTCATAGAAACATACCAATAGATTTTCGATAAGACTTATAAGTTGGTTTAGATTATTTAAGATACTCCTCCTGGATTTTATAGCTTTACTATAATAAAAAAAGTAGTGTTAAAAAAAATTCGCTCATTATGTTGCGATTTCTATTTGTAAGTTTTACAAATAAATCTCGGAATTATGTACAAAACTTGGCATCCATTTCTTAATTATTTTATTAAAAAACTATCAATATCGATTTTTATTATTACAGCAACCCATAACGTACCACTGTCAGAATATCTTCAATGAGCTCACTGGTTGATCGCCCAGTCTAAACGTAGTCGAACCAGTACCAGATCTTGAAACGTTTTTATATGTTAAAATTGTAAAATGAATAAAAATATGGCATAAGCCACCATAGTAACCAATATGAAAATAAAAAATTAAATCAAATATGAAAATATACACGCAAAATTATTTCTACTTCACCAATCTGGATAGACAAAGTGAAAAGACAATTGCTTTCTGTAACTGTACCTTACGTACAGTACTTTATTTAAAATTTAAAATAGTTATTTTATATAAATAATGAACGGCTCCATCTTTACATGTACACAAAACACAAACACAGAACTCGATTATTTATTTAACGAAATTATTTATTATGTTGTTGAAACATGAATAATGCCATGTGAGTTAAACATTTCAGAAATACGAGTATATACTTATTGTTTGGTGAAATGTAATTTTAACTTTTATCTCCCATGAGCAGGAGGCCTACCCTGTTAACTTTTTAACGAATGTAATGAAATACCGATATTTTTAATATTATTTAGTTAGATTTGTAAATAGTGAACACAATCCACACATTTGCTCTCCATGGCTTAGGTCATAGGATCAATTCGTATGGGGGAAAATGGAGCAACAAAACGAACGCAACGATAATAAGTTTAATAATACATTTATTATCAGGCCAATAGCGGCGCAGGGGCTCAAGCGTGCGATTGTTAAGTACTTATTCGAGGAAATGAAATATAAAAATATTCTTACTTTCTATTTAAATGTATATTTCCTTTTCTTCGCTCTGGTGTCGAGGCAAAGCGCGGCGTTGAGTTCCGCCGCTCAGCACGCAATGAGTGCAGAATTTGGCGGAAAGTGGGGCACGGAGTGTCTTAAGTCTAGGTTCCCTCTGACTAATCTGCTGAGAGCGGGATACAGCGTGAAGCTGATTTCTTATTTTCTCGGTCTGGTAACGAGTCGAAGCGCGGCATTGAGTTTCAACATTTAACACGCAATGCCTCCAGAATTTAATGGAAAGTGAGAAAGAGTGTCTTAACACTTCCCAAGTTCCCTCTGCCTACTCTCCTATGTGCGGGACAGAGCGTGAAACCACAAAATATATTGTTTAGCCATATAAATCATCATTATAACTTACTTTTACATTAAAAACCATAGTAAAAACGTCGAGACATTCACATAATAACAGCAGTGGTCGCTTTATTACTAAGTATCTTGTCACGTGACACAGCAACTACGAACAATACGCTTATAAAATCTGATTTAGACTGTTTTAAGTAGTGAGTAGTTTCTAGGCAAAATATCGATTACATAATGACATCGACATTGAACCATCAAGGTCTCAAACACAATATATGTTTGTATGTATGTACATATGTATATATATATAGGTATATATGTATTTGTGAGAACGTGTAACAATGCATTAAATTGATCGCACGATATAAAAGTTTACTATTAAACAAATGTCAGCCTTCCTCGATCAACGAACTTTGGTCACAAATATTTGCAATATTGCGCGGCGTTGAGTTCTTCCACTCAACACCCAATGCCACCATAATTCGGCAGAAAGTGGGGAACGGAGTGTCTTAACACTAGGTTTCCTCTGCCTACCCTGCAGTGTGCGGGTTACAGCGTGAAGCTGATTTATTTTTATTTTATAATATATTTGTAATAAAAAAAAACACCACTTATTAAATTAACTTATCATAGTGATATGATGAGTGAAAAAAAGAAGAGAACAGTTTACTACATAAAAACTTTTTTAAAGCAAAATTTATGATAAAAGTTGTTTACTTAAAAACAGCTTCTTAGTTAAATTACTATCTAAGAAGTTGAAACAAAAACTATATTTTTATAGTACCAAATCCAAACAACCCAAACAACAATTATTTGATACAGCCAACCGGAAAAACGACAGTTTATATTGTAAGAGGCTAAAGAATTTAATGACGACAAAAGGCTCAAACAATTGTAGCCAAGCGAAATTTATTGTGAATTCATTTGTCGATATTATACGCCAGCCCTAAGTGAGAAAGTAAATCGGCATTTTTTTATTCTTACAGATTGACTAGTCTTTGCGTTACGCTGTGCGTTTAAAAAAACCGGACAAGCACGAGTCGGGCTCGGCCACTGATGGCTCCGTACTAAAATTGGAGGTCTCGAGCTTTTTCTGAAATTCAGGCTTAGCTTAGCCCGAGCCCTTTCATTTGATACCTCACTTGAACTATCGCCTTTAATACTTAATACCAAATTTTTCCCCCTTTTATGGCTATTATTTTTTAGGATTTAACAACAAGTGTATAGTTTTCAGATATTTTTCTAAACTAGTGCTACCTGTAGATGCTAACTATCAAATTTGATAATTCTAGGTCAACCAGAAGTACCCTATTAATTTTGATTCCCTTTATAGGGTCGAAATATGCGTATTTTGCTATTTTAAAGCAAAATAAATAATAATTTATTAAGATTTAACCACAAATATATAAATTTCAGATTTTTTTCTGAACTACAATTACCTGTAGATGCTAGCTGCCAAATTTTATAATTCTAGGTTAACCGAAAGTACCCTATTAATTTAAATTTCCTTTATAATGTCGAAATACGCGTTTTTTGGTATTTCAGGCTATTATTTTTTAGAATTTAACCTCAAATGTATAGTTTTCAGATTTTTTTCTGATCTAGTATTAGTTGCCCTGTAGATGCTAGCTGCCAAATTTTATAAATCTACCGGGAGTACCCTGTAAATTTTGATTCCCTTTATAATGTCGAAATACACCGTTTTTTGTGATATAAACGGCCATATCTTTTTTCTAAGTAAATATAGATTTTTTTTTTCAGGAAATCATGGAGCAGTAGATCTGTGATATATTTTTGTGAAATAAGCGGCCATATCTTTTTTCTAAGTAAATATAGAAATATGTTTTTTTATCAGGAAATCATGGTGTCACTATATGGTTTGAATTTCAACTCGATATCTCCAAGTGTTCTTGAGATAAATGGTCTTGACAGACACACAGACAGACTGACAGACGAATAACAGAGTGATTTTATAATTTTATATATTATTTTTCCTTAAAAAGTACGGAACCCTAAAAATGAGTATTTTGCTACAATTTACACCCTAATACAAATGTATGTATGTATTATATTTATATTCAATAATATTACGTCATTAATAATTTTGCTGTAATTATTAGAAAATGTTTATATAAGAATTCGTATAATATTATATCTTGCTAGATTAGAGAACGTAAATAGGTACTTTTTGGGAGAGTTGGTCTTAATCAACGAAATACTTAGACAACGTGCGCAACGACCTCCCAATATAAGAGAATATAAAGAAAAAGTTTTTTTAACTTTATGAGAGAAATGAATATGCGTACTTAAAGGTAAAAAAATGTTATGAAAATGATATTTTTTTTCTATTAGTCGTAAAAAATGACAAACCTACAAATAATACTTAATATAATATGATAAAGAAGTGGCGTCTCTTGTCGGTATTGATAATGTGTTTTTAGGGTTCCGTACCTCAAAAGAAAATGTCTTATCTCTTGGCGCGTACAAAACCATGGTTCTAAGTTAACGCAAGCAAAAGATACAAGCGTTTATGCTTCGTTTTTCCTTCAGCTTCAGCTTATGTGTATATTAACTTTTCGAGTCATTATGTAGTCGTCGTCTTGTTACCAGGGCGAGGAATTAATGATGATGATGAAATCGAACCCACAACCGTCAATAGCTGTGCCACTGCGCCACAGCGACGTACCTATATGTTTTTTATTTAAATAAAAATATAAAAACATTCCCTGATCTGATCATTGAGATAGTGTTAATTATAATTATAATATGGTGTTAAATAACTTACTTTACAATTTCGTTTGTTTAAGCGGAAAATGAAAGCGAAGTTATTTGCATACGAGTTTATGACAAAACCGCTTAGGCTTGGCTTGTCCATATGGACACAATTTAAAAAGGTAAATTTAAAAAATACACAACAATAACTTTTCTTAATTTTGAAATTTAATAATTAAATTTTCTTCTATCTCTTAAATTAAGAATTTCCTACATTTAAATAAGGTAAATTTTAATTTCAAACACGGCAGTTGGCACATCCCTCTAATCAACGCTATTACGAGCTCAATTTGTATCGCCTTCCCTCGTGGCTTTTTCTTTATATTTCTACTTTCTTCATTTTTACAATATTATTAAAAATACATAACTTAAAACTCTAACTACATTCATTTTTACAATATTATTAAAAACACATAAAACTTACGTTATGTGCAATATATAATCATATAAACAATATAAAAAAAATAGCTGTATCCCGCATACAGCAGGGTAGGCAGAGGGAACCTAGTGTTAAGACACTCCGTTCCCCACTTTTCGCCGAATTTTGGAGGCATTGCGTGTCGAAAACTCAACGACGCTCTTTGCGAAGACTGACACCAGAGCGAAGAAATAGGAATATAAATTTAAATAAATATTTCTTGTCCTCGAGTGGGGATCGAACCCACAACCGTCGCGTTATAGTCACACCCTTGTGCCCCTGGGTCACGACGGCCTCATAAACAATATCAATTGAAATCAAAAAATATGTGCCCTAAAATGTTCACGTCTCCTCACTTTTTTACGAGGCTAGCGATTAATAAGGCGACAGTAAATAATTTTATTGACTACTGTCAGATCATTAATATTAAATGCTCCATAGAATTGAGTTTCCATTTTTATGTCATCTTTACTTATCGTTTTCTGAAAATCTTGGAACGGAAAACTTTTCTTTGATTATTCAAACATTTGTAGATAAAAAATTGTAGTAACTAAATATTCATTTTTCTATTTGTACATTGATATAAAGAAATTCTTTATATTATATAATAAAGGAAAACATTAAATTTCTTTAAAATTACTTCAGGCTTTGATTTAGAACTTTCCGAAAATAAAGCTCTCTCTCTCTCTTTCTCTCTTAAGATTTTTGATTAGTAATTTTACCGCAACATAAGAATATTTCTTAATGCTATTTTTGTAATAAAATATTTCCTTCTCATATATAGAAAATAATAAAAATACATATTGTGGGTTTTTTTGGATTTTTGATACACGATTACTGCAGCAATTATGTATGGATTTTGTTGATTCTTTTTTTGTATGGTAGGTCATGTTTCTAAGACAATTAAATAATGCTAAAAGTGTTATGTTATGTTTAAAATACATACAGGTATAGTTTTTAAGTTGGTTATTGTTTTTTTTAATTATCTTTTTATACGTTAAAATAAAATAGTGACTATATACATGACATTGCTATTTTACCTGTATTTAAGGTAATTTATTTCGTATATGTCAAGGTACTGTCACTTTTACTGAAATAGTCTTCAAAATATGTGACAAAATTCTTGTAAACTAAAAATCATAATTAAATAATAATGATTGCATAATATGTAATAAAATATATATTGTATTATAATATAAGTAAATAGGTAAGTTTGTCTGTCTTCACTTCTCACTTCTCTTTGAAATGTTTAGCATATATCTACTGACTTATTTTACTGTTCGTTTTATTTTGCAATGCAGTAGAATGTAGTCTACACCATCAACGATGTCGGTTTGTTTTCTCATTATCGGTTTTGGTAATGTTGTGCCGAAACACAGAATAAATCCTATATTTCTAAGGTCTAGAGCACAGTAACTAATAAGCCGCGCCCAATATAGTCCCAGATATTCGTAATAGTGATTTTTTGCGTTGAAATAGAATGTTTTACATTTTTTACATTAGATACTTACCTAATATTATTAAAACGAATGATCTATCTTAATTTATTGTCAATAATAACCACGTCATAGAGCTGCTGTGGTACGAGGCTGTGCTAAATTAACATTTTAATTATATGTCCACATCACTAGGGCCTTAACTTCCATCTGACCAGCCGTGACACATTCGTAATTACTATACAATGTACCGTGTGACATCCAATCACGTGTATGACAAGCACTTAGTAAAATGCTGTTCTAACTATTCGCGAGATTCGGGTTAATCATATACATGAGATTTTTCGTTTTTTTTTACTTTACGCGGTTTCCCGCCTATAACTATCTCCCGCCTATATGTGGTCAGAAGGAACCTAGGGTTCCCTCTGACTACCCTAGTATAAAGACACTCTGTTCCCCTGCGCTGCGCTGCGCCACGACTGGCCTCAAATATGTATATAATTTCTTGTGTAAAAAGTAACTTAAAACATTAGAAGTTTTTTTTCGGTGGAAAGAGGCGTAAAACTGCTTTTTGTAAGCTGGCTAGTAATAGACACTCTGTTCGGGAGGTTCTATTTGTCACTTTCCGACCATTTTTCTCGGGACTTTGTCTACCAGAGCAGGATAATGAAAAATAAATAAATAATAGTTGAACCCATGACCATGGCGTTTACAGTTTAGATACTTTCCGACTAAGCCACGATGACCTCGAATAGAAATTTTATTATTATATGAATATTAAAAATTAAATTATACATATATTAGTAGAAAAAATTAATATCATATTGATATACCTATTGTATAGGTTATTGTTTTTATAAAAAAAAAATAATTTACTTAATTATTTAAAGAAAAAACCATATTATTATAATTATAATTTTCAGATAATGTCCTTCAAACAACAGAGTGCCAAGTCGTCAATCAAAGTAACCCTAGATACGAAAAGTTTGCGCAATCTTACTCCAGACCATAATAACCTCATCGTCTACACGTTGCTGACTTTCTTTGTGGTTTTAGGAATATACTTTATAACTAAAGATTGGAAGGGTTTCACAGCACCAGAAGAAGTTGATATTGGATCCGTAAGACTTACGCCTCGTAGTCGGTATCGTCGAAAAGCGTATCTAATGTGAAGTTTATCTTGTGGTCAATAAATTTTACCTTATTTTTAGACAATTGTTTAATATTTATCGTCCGTGTCCACGTCTAAATCTTTTAACTCCTTGTATATAACACTTAAATTAGCAAAACATATTGTATTTGTTTTCTCCTTTTTATGCGCACTAGTTGATGCTAAACCAAATAATCTTCCTCGTTGCACTAAGAGGTCTCCAACGCGCACAGGGCACTTTCCAAAAGTTTGGACGCATATGGTTTTATTTTTATTTGTAGTATTTTTATTTATAGTACGTAAAATATCAGGGTTAGTACGGTTCGCTTTGTATTCAGCGAGTTGTAAAGATAGAGTTCTTCCACCACGATGAGGCCTGCCAACTATGTATAATTCTTTCTCAATGTCTAATTGGAGTCCAATTTTTATTGTTTGTATACAATCGCCAATATACTCCAAGCTAGTTAAAAGCACCAAACTGCTTGTTACTGCGTCATCATAGGGAATGAGGTCCACAACCCCTATAGAAAAACCTTTCTTACATCGAGGACTGAAAGTAGAAAAGTAAGATAATTTAAATATAGAATTAGTTGGAGCTCATATCTACTTATACTATACTTTTGCCAGTCCAGTTGACTTTGGCCAGTCGTGGTGCAGTAGCACAAAGTGTGACTGTAAAACCGACTGGTTTTGGGTTCGATCCCCACTCGAGGAGATGAAATATTTACTTAAATTTATATTTCCATTTCTTCGCTCTGGTGTCGAGATTAAGCGCGGCGTTGAGTTCTGCCACTCAACACACAATGCCTCCAGAATCCGGCAGAAAGTGGGGAACGGAGTGTCTTAATACTAGGTTCCCTCTGCCTACCCTGCTGTGTGCGGGATACAGTGTGAAGCTGATAAAAAAAATATCTACTTATACAAGCATTTGTACTTACTTGGAAGGATTCCCTAGTCTTAAACGGACAGGTCCTGACTTTAAGCATAATTCGTTTGCTAGTACAGACGAAGAAGATACAACAGCCCCTATACAAATAAGCTCATTTGTTGAAACCGAGTGGATCCTAGCAGCGAAAGGATACTCATCCACTTTAACCAAATTACATTCAATTTCAAAGTTAGTATAAATTGAACGAACATCAAATTCTCTATAATGAAGAATCAAATTAATAAAAACTAGGGCCATCGTTGCCACAAATATAGTAACGAGAAATGAAATTATTCCTATTTTACTATTGTTGGAGCGATCGTCCCACGGTTGATTTATGAAATTAAAAGTAAACGCGTACTCCTCTATATCAGATTCTTCTATTACCTTATTGCTTTCTGGCTCGTGTTCCATTTTACTGTATCTATCTAACTAGGCATGTATTTGACAAATTGATATAATAAATATATGGCAAATTATTGGAATCGAGTAGGTTTATATACACTTTGTATACTTTCAAAGCTACAAATCCATAAACAATTTATTACCGTCATATTTTCTTAAGCAAATTCACAGAGCCGGATTTAAGGGGGGTAGGCGAGGCAGTTGCTCGGGATATCTACAAATGAGAAAAAAACCTTTTTTTTGTCGGGATAGTATGTTTTCTTCGCATATTTACCGATAAAACTTGCAGAATTCAAAACAAATATTGTTTCCTGTCCTGTACTACTATATTTTTTTTTTGTTTGGTCGGTTTCAAATAGTCGATACAATTTGAATATTGAAGTTTTGAAAGTTCAGTCAGCTAATTAGTTTCCATCGATATGAAACTATTAAGAACAGGAAATAAGTGAATGCTTTTTTTATATATTGTTTTTAATTTCTAGTCGATATCTTTTCCAATGCTATAACATTTATAGTGAAAGCCAAAAATTGCTAGCGAAAGAAAAAATAAAAAAGAAAAAGAGGTTTTCAATTTGACTATATTTTTTTGTTTGTTGCCTCAGAACTTTTGTCTGATTAAACCGATTTTGATGATTCCGTGTCCGGTCTCATTTTAATTTGGTCCATATCTGACAAAGGTATCTATGAGAAAATCATATAAGTTTTAAATTTGTATTAGGTACGTTCGCGACAAAGGACGTATAACTCAATATCACTCCAACCGATTCTGATGATTCTTTTTTATTTGAAAGGATACACTTCAAGGATAGTTCGGTGAAAGTTTGGTTAGGTTCTCATTAAGAGATCAGGTTGAAATGTTATAAGTTGTTTTTTTTTGGTAAAAAATATAATCTATATATATAAAAGGACATGTTCCTGACTGACTGAGGTAAGACGCACGCACATCCGTAATCGCTGTGCGTAGAAACGTAAAATTTGGACAGGTGTTTATTTTCATAATCTGAACATCCGCTAAGAAGGGATTTTGAAAAATTTTAACCCTAAAGAGATGAAATAGGATGAAATAGGGATGAAATAGTTTGTATGGATTTTTTTTAAATCGCAAAAAAGTACGAGCGGCTGAATAGTCAAAAACCCATAGAGTACTCCCTAGAATCATTTGACAATTTATATATATATATATATATATATATATATATATATATATATATATGTACTTCATTTCATATAAAATGAGTGCAAGCGCTTGTACTTTTAAACTTACTGTTGACCTCCAATCGATTTGCATATCACTTACTCGTCGCGCTTTGCGCTGTATCCCTACACTTGTAGCCGGATAGAACGGAGCGCCACTATTATCAACATCTTCTCACCATCACATCTCCGGGAGGTCGTCATACTTTTTACGGGACCTTCCTCCAGTATCAATGATACTGTATTTTCAAAGTTCAACTGAGATCTCTTCCTAAATTTATATATTTTCTGTATATCATTGTGACAATATGATCATATATCTATCGTTCCAAAGCCAAAAAAATCGCATATATTTTAGTTTTGCGGTCGTAACTAATAGCCTGTACGTACCAGTGTTACGAACTAGAAAGTGATTTACAACGGGAGCTAGATTTTAGTGTTATCATCAACGACTTTTTATTGAAAATAGCTCAAAAAGTTTCATTACTATTTTTAGCCAAAACGGAGGCCCAACGCTGCGGTCTCAGCATACCTCTTTCGCCGCGTCCACTGTAATCCAAGTCTTCATACGTGTTCTGACGGGGTGTTCCTGCATTTTACGTGATGTTCCTTCAGAATCATTGATGATGATACAATGACTGCACCCTGCTTTTTATTTGGGACTACCTCTGTAAGCACAAGTTACGCATACCAGAACAACTCTCTTGCATGGCGCTTCATATTTATTTCATAATATCTATCAACATTTCATTCATCTCTCTTCTTATATTCTACATGGCGTATTGCTTCTCTTACAAGCACTTTTTGAATTTTTGGTGTTTTGAATAAAGCTACCACCTGCTCTGAAGGCAGTTCTGCTGAGAATATCCGGCAAGAAAATTCAAATTAATCCTTTTATTCATAAAATTATGGGACCCATGCCTAACTCCGGCACTTCAGAAACATATATTTTGACAAATTTACTAATTGAATAAATCCATTGTCCTTCTTATATTGAAATATTCTTGCTTCTTATTAAAATAGATACATATATATATAGTTACCTAAATTAGGTAGCTTAGCTAATTATATATATATATATATATATATATATATATATATATATATATATATATATATATATATATATATATATATATATATATATATATATATATATATATATATATATATATATATATATATATATATATATATATATATATATATATATATATATATATATATATATATATATATATATATNAAAAAAACACTGGCTAAATTAGACTTATGCTTTGCCTACCAACCATAAGGGCTATGGATTCTAGGTGGAAAACCTTCACCTGCATAAATATCTAATAACACAGCGATTGGACTTTTAGGATCTTCTGCAATGACAGGATTCGTCAAGGCAAGTAAGTTCTTCACAACAGTTATAAAACGCCACATAATATTCCTCTAAAAAAAAATATTTTGTAGAGGTCTTTCCCTGTTTGTTATAGTTCCAGTTCGCAATTTTCAGAAGCAAGAAATCTCATTCTAAATCGACGGTCCAACAATGTATACTTAGGTATAGGCAATTTCTGGTACATTTGGACAATTTTTGAAATTTCGTGCTTCCGGGTGGCGGTGAGGTAGGGCCCGTTCATTATGTAGCCAGCGACGACAGGTAGCATGTTAAAACCTGTTTACGCGGCAAAATAACGAAAAAATGTTAAACCGAATAATTCGGCCGAATATCCGGTTCGGTAAAGTTTAAGCCGAATAGTATTCGGTATTCGGTTATTCGGTGTAACCACTATTCGGTGCATCACTACTAATTATATATATTTATTTGAAACAAGTGTTTTATTGTAATGCATTAGAAAACACTTGTTGAGTATTTTAATTGTAATATAACATCTTAGCTGCGGCACGTACAATCATAAATATTCATCTGGTGTGGCCTTTTTCGATCCACCCGTATTAGAGGAGATTGAAATATGAATAATGTAAATATTTTTTTTTGTATTGTCAGAATGGCCTTGAATCCAACAGCATTAGGATAGATTCACCCCTGAAACTACCAAACAGGAAATGGGAAATAACTAGGGATATTAATATTAAAATTAAAATTACATAATAATTTTAATTTTAATATTAATATCCCTGGTTATTTCCCATTTAAGTATGACCAACACAAGACACTTTTTAACGTAACTCCAAAAATTATAAAAAATATAAATATATTTTTATAATATAAATATTTAAATAATATTATTTAAATATAAACAGTAATCGAAGTTAAATTCTTTAATTTAAGTTTGAATTACACAAAAAAATTACGTTTTTACCAATAAATTATTATCAAATTCCCAATTAATAAACCTGTATTTTATTGTCACTTGTCGTACACATGACAAGAACAAATGTCACAACAATTTGAAACCTTTAATATTTGTTATTTACTGCTTGCTGTGCAAGTGAAAATAAAATTTATAAAGAAAATTATCACAACTCTATTATGGATCTTATACTGAATAAAAAAATATAAGTACAACTCACCATCATGCCTACTTTAATATTGTTAGATGTTTCTTTATCGATGTCCCGGCCTGTGCCAACCACTGATACAACAGAAAGTCATACACGATTTACAATAGCTTCAGCGGCTATAAACACATTTCTAGATTATCTCTGCATCCATGCTAAACTGGAATATGTAGCACTCGCCACTTTCTCGTCAGTTTATGAAGGTGATATATTCACTTGATTTTTACATTATAGCAAGATTGTATAATAAGAAAAAGGTTTACGAAGCTTTGGATTAATTATAATTTTATTTACAGTTGCAGTTCCTTTCACTCGCGAATATGATAATATACGCGTAAAATTACCACAGTTAGATGATGGGGATAAAACATGTATAGAAACTGCCCTTCATGGTGTTAACCAATTGATACTTACAGAGTGGGGCTATCAAACACCCGTCCAAATAATCTTGGTACTATATTACAAAATTTTGTTTTATTATATCTATTAATAGTTTTGATTTTAAATATTATTATTAATAGATTACAGATGGCAGTTGTGGAGTAGGAACAATAGGAAGGAACCGCATCATTCAGGCTCTGCCATTACCGCCTACATATCCTGGAAAAATACATGTTTTACCTGTAGTATCTCCTCATGATCCCTGCTTACAAAATGGTAATTATTGTAATTTGAAAAATTGTACAAGACAATACAATAATCTCACTTATTTGACACTATTAACAACAAGTGAGTTTAAGATTATTGGAAAGTTTGTGTGTGTGGATTATTGGTTGCATTTTATAAAAAGAAACCAAGTGCCACGCAACTGTGGAATGGCCTACCTGTGGCAGCATTTCCTATATACAATATGGGTATCTTCAAAAAGCCCATTTATCTTCACTTTAAAGTCTGGCGATGCCCCTGTAGCTCCTATGATGTTGCACAGGGTTGTGAATGGTGGTAATCTATTACCATCAGATGACCCGTATACTCCTTTGCCTTATTTTTTTCTATAAAAAAAATATCTACATGTTTTACTGATATAACTAACATAATATTTCACTATTAACTAATGCAATAATTTCAAAATTATCTTTGAGGTATATTATTATGCCACTTTTAATTATGGAATGCTTTAATCTATTGAAATACTGGATTAGTGAAAATGTACTGTACTCATATAATACCTTTAAAATATCCTCTTGCTTTACATTTACAGAGGTAAATTATTTAAAGAAAGAAATGAAATTTATTCAGTGTAAATATAAGTTTATGGTTCAGAAATTTGTTATATTTACATTAATAATATTTATTGACAACTTTACAATGTTAATAAATATTAAGAAATAATTAGGCCAGTTGTGGTGCAGGGGCACAAGTGTGAATGTAAACTGTGTTGACTGGTTGTGGGTTCGATCCCAACTTGAGGAGTTGAAATATTTACTTAAATTTATATTTCCATTTCTTCGCTCTGGTGTTGAGGTAAAGCGAGACGTTGAGTTCTGCCTCTCAACTCACAATGCTTTCAGAATTCGGCAGAAAGTGGGGAACGGAGTGCCTTAACACTAGGTTCCCTCTGCATACCCTGCTGTGTGAGGGATACAGTGTGAAGCTGAAAAAAAAATTAATTAAAATTCTTTACAGCCATGCCTCTATATCAGAAGATTGTGGATCTGGCCTGCAACACTGCTAATAATTCTAATGGCAATATAACTAGAGGTGCAATCTACTGTCCAGATCAACTTTCAGTACCTGGCGTATGTATATTGTACTTCTATTTTTATATTTTTTAACATTTAAAATATGTAAAATTTATGTGTAGAAGATTATTTCGCACATATTCTGTGTTTGGATATTAAGTAGTAGAAAAACATACTCATATGTAAATATCATTCTTCTAATTTTTCTTTGATATTGATTCAGTATAAATAATTAAATGTAGACTACAACTTTGTTTGTGTAAACATAAAATCATCATTTCCTGCTCCAATGGGAATTTTCTCTATCAATGCACCCATTTATTTATTTATTCAATTTACTGACAATTGAGGCCAGTTGTGGCACAACGGCACAAAATGTGACTGTAAAATTGACTGGTTGTGGGTTCGATCCGCACTCAAGAAGATGAAATATTTATTTACATTTATATTTCCATTTCTTTGCTCTGGTGTCGAGGTAAAGCGCGGTTGAGTTCCGCCACTCAATACGCAATGCCCCCAGAACTCGGCGGAAAGCGGGGAACGGAGTGTCAACACTGGGTTCCCTCTACCTAGCCTGCTATGTGTGTGCATGAAACTGATCTATTTTATGTAACAGAAATACAATTATAAAATATATACAGGATACATGTTACATATAGCCTACCCTAGTGGCAACCATATTTCATGTATCTAGAGATATTTTCCAAGGGGTCCTTAGCTTTAGTTATGAACTGATCTTTATCTCTAAAAGTAGTTTTTTAATTTTTAGGCTTTTTTGTAAGTAAAAATTCTGAGATAAGCATTTTTAATTTTATATTTATTATTGTGTTAGGTTGTAACTGCAATGACACGTCTTTGTGAACAACATTATCAAGAGTTCTGGTGTACACTAAAATGTGGTCAACTTGAAACTAGAGTACAATTGTTTCCGGCACCACAGCCCGCGTCTCATGAAGGGCTATCCGCAAGTTATACACTGTCCAATCAACTACATGTTGTCGGATTTCTTCAACAACAAGATTTAGGTATGAATCTTAACTATGTAACAATTACCATAATTCTCTTGGGTTACAACAAAGACAAGTTTACAAAGCAGTTTTCGTGGTTTAATCATTTGTGCACCTTTCTCCATGTCTTTTGGTACTTTTTCCTGAATTATTAGTTATTATATGTCTGGTCATTTTTCTTCTGGAGCAGTGAGAATCTAATTTAAATTGACCTTTTCTTTTTTTCTTGTTTAGCTTCATGCGGCATCCCGCTTTTAATAGATAGGTAGACAAACGAACAGACACGCCGTTCCCAATTTTCCAGAGAATGCGAGTTGAGTGGCTTAATGACGCTTTTTTGTTGCGTCACTAGCGAGCGAGAGAACTTCATTTCCTATTAAATAATTCATTTTCTGCGTGGGAATCGAGCCTAGAATCGTCGCGTATTCAAATTTCATGCTGGGCCACTGCGCCATAATGGCCTTTGGGCGGCTTTCTTCTTGTTTATTTTATACATAACATATATATTTTTTACTTAACAGGCACACCAATCGCTTTGAGTAAACACCTTGTGATACCTCAAGCACAAGTCGGCCATAATTCTGCATCTCGGGAAAACTTTGGATCAAAAACACCAACAAAAGTAATATTTTAAAATGTATTTTATTTATAGACTTTAAATACTGCATTTATTTATAAATATATTTTGCATGTAGCTTTTAAGTTCAATTCAATTTCAATTCTACAACAATAAGTCTAATAAATTAAATCTAATAAATTGAGTATTTTTTTTAAAACTAGGAAGGAAGTAGCACTGAAGGTACTTCCACTGAAGAAGATATGTCTGATCCTAGCAAAGTGCCAAATTTTTGTGTTTTACTTCATGGTGCTCTTAAGGTATGTATTGAGAGTTGGCCACACTACTTATGGCATATGTTAGCTACAACTTATACACTTGTTCTAATGTAAAATCTTGTATATTTTTTAAATTTTTAAAGAGAATTCCAAGCGTACTGTGACGGCGACTTATTAAATTGAAAACATGACGGTTGTGGGTTTGATTCCCATTCGGGGCATGAGATATTTTCATTTCCTCATTCTGGTAAGACGACAAAGAATAGTGAGCTCCGCTAAAAAACTTAAACTTGCAGTAAAAATGTAATTAAATTATTTTTTTATATATATGCACAAACTAAATATAAGTGATTTCTATCATTGCTGATTATATTAAAAATCTATGAATTACATAACCTAGTTTTGTCATGTCTGCGACATAGTAGACTAATTAAATTAGATAGCCATGCTTTTATTTTGAGCTCCTTCAAACGGTACAGCACGGTCGACGCGTTTTAGTCGCCCTGGAGTACTAGCTACCTTTGTTTATTTAATCTATAAGTAGTGACAAGTATTTGGTCCAGGTGGAAGGTATGGCGGCCATAGTGCAGCTGGGGTCCGACTGGTGGGGCACGCTGTCCGCGTGGTGCGAGGTGTCGCGCGCGCGCCGCTCGTGCCTGCTGCTGAGCGTGCTGCGGCCGGGCGCGTCCGCCGCGCCGTGGCTGGGGCCCCTCGACCAGTTGGGCCCCGCCGACGATAATACTACTTCGGGTAAATTATTGCACAGATTAGCCTGATCCTCCTGTACATACAATTCGCGAAGCTTCTTCTAATCCTTAGATTTGTGTTAGTGCCTCTAAAAGTACAATAAATAAATAAATCAAGGTTATTATTAGATTTCAATAAAAAATAAACAAAAAATATATATCAATTCTTCTACATCAAACATTGCATTCTCGTAATTTTCAGTTTCGTCTGATGTTCTTTTTTTCAACTTCACATTGTATCCCGCACACTGTAGGGTAGGCAGAGGGAACCTAGTGTTAAGACATTCTGTCACCCCATTTTCTGCCGAATTCTAGAGGCATTGCGTGTTGAGGAGCATAACTCAACGCCGCGCTTGTCCTTGACATCAGAGCGAAGAAATGGAAATATAAATTTAAGTAAATATTTCATCTCCACGAGTGGGGGATCGAACCCTTAATCTTTGACTATTAATAAATCGAATACAAATGCGCTAGGCGCGGCGGAGTCGTTCCCGGTGCGGTCGTGGCGCTCGTACAGCGGCGGCGGCGCGGGCTGCGCGTGGGCGCGCCCGCACGCGCTGCTCGCCGACGTGCAGAAGGTGCTGCGCCACGCGCGCAAGCTGCCCGACAAGACGCAGCACCTCTATAAGGTTGGTACAGCTCTGATAACAAGACAAAGCCCGGCGTTGAGTTTCGTCACCCGACGCGCTATGTCTCGAAAAGTTACTTAATTTTTGCACCTGTAATCCGATTACATCGAGTCCGTAGTTCTTTTATGGGAGAATGTGTACTCTTTTACAATAGGATCCCAGAAAACGTCTGAAAATTTTCTGTCACAATTTAAAAGAGCTGTGAAAAGACATTTGTGTGTTAAAGGTTATTATCAAATAAATGATTATATAAATAATATCACGCCTTGGGAATGAAATGCTCGCTCCAGTCCATTTCAGAGTATCATTGTCAGAAATGTTAAAATGTATCTTTGTGTAATTGATTTAAAAAAATAAGTCCCGCTGAGTTTTTTGCATCAATTCTTCTCAGATCTGGGGCATTTACTTTAGTGAACTGGTGGTAAATTATTTGACGTTAAAAAAATGAATGAATGAAAAAATGAATGAATCTTATTTTGAATAAAATTTGACTTTGACTTTATTAACACTAGATTTCCTACTGCCTGTTCGTAGAAATATATTGCATACTATAAATATTTTCAGGAGCTGAATCGATTACGTCGAGCAGCGATATCATTAGGGTTCTCGGAACTGTTGACGTGCGTCGGAAGTGCTTTGGAGCGAGAGTGTGCAGCACTTCCAGCGTCTGCGCCGCCAGAATGTGCCCTACAACTAGCGCACGCAGCAGCCGCATTGAGAGATCCGCGAACAGCGCTCGATATAAAACATACTTTGCAACCTCTTGCTACTAACTTCACGGTGACATCTATGTCGCATTAAATTAAATATGAAAATATGACGCTTGGTTTTTATTTACCTTGTGAAGCTAATATTTATTCTGTAATATCTACTTATACTGTGAAAGTTAATAAGCAATGTATAGTTTTATTCACTAAATCAATTAAATAAAAAAAATTGATCAGCTTCACGCTGTATCCCACACACAGCAGGGTAGGCAAAGGGAACCTAGTGTTAAGACACTTCGTTCCCCAATTTCCACCGAGTTCTGGAGGCATTGCGTGTTGAGTGGCGGAACTCAGCGCCGCGCTTTGCCTCGACATCAGAGCGAAAAAATTAAAATATAAATGTAAATAAATATTACACTTCCTCGAATGGGGATTGAACACACAATAAGTCCATTTTACAGTCATTCTTTTTACTTTTTTTATATATAGTCATACTTTTTCTAATCGTGGCGCAGGAGCATTGCGCCACGATTGGCCTCAATAAGTCATGTGTTCTTTAAATTAAGTCATTTTATTTATATATTTAAAGATACTTTATATCTGGAAAATTTGTTTTATTTAATACGATTGCCCTGATCAGACGTAAACTGTAAAATACGCAATTTTTTATACATACTAAGTTAGTTTTTTAACGTTATGTACTCATATTTTCTTTATGAATTGAATATTATTTTATTTCATATAGTAGATAATATAAATCAATTTTCGAAATTTTAAATATTGCCTTCTGCTAACATACGTTAACTCATAGTTTTCTATTTTTTTATGTATCTCTCCTAAAAATTTATTTAATATACCAACAATAGGCTATTAGCTGATTTACGTTCTAAGTCGACAATATTATTTTTATTATTTTTATTAATTTAATGGCGTAAGTTTGCGATGACAGATTTTTAATACAACTTATATGTATGTACATGATGTCAAATCAAATTAAATCAGCTTCACGCTGTATCCCGCACACAGCAGGGTAGGCAGAGGGAACCTAGTGTTAAAACACTCCATTCCCCACTTTTCGCCAAGTTCTGGAGGCATCCCGTGTTGAGTCGATTGTGCAATCATATTTTGTGTCCCTGCACCACGACTGGCCTCTACATGATGTCAGTGCAACCAAACACAAACGTCATCTGTCAGACGTCAATGTCATTAAAAAACGACTATTGACATTCAACAACATCACGACTGAGTTCGATTTAATTCCTTTAAAAAATGTTAATTATGAAATAAAAACTAAAGTGAAACAATTAAAATCGGTTACAAATGTCCCAAAGTTTCATTCTAGTAAAATATGGCAAAGTTAAAGATGTTTATGAAAATACTATTATCGGGTTTTTTGTCCAGCTTACCTTTTCTATTTAGTATAAATGGAGATTTTGTGTTCGATGATTCAGAAGCAATACTCAAAAATAAAGATGTTCAATCTGAATCTTGGCTGGATCCATTTGGGAGTGACTTTTGGGGTACAAATATAAAGAGTAACTCAAGTCATAAATCATACCGGCCTTTAACGATTTTAACATTCAAGTGAGTGAAATATCTAATAAATAATAATTAATAATCTATCAGTTAGCCACAAATGTACACAGGTATAGGTTTCTTAAAAAACCCTAATTCCTAATAATCTTTTCAGGTTGAACTATTATTTAAATAATAAAAATCTGTCAGCTGCTCAATTTAAAGCTACAAATTTAATTTGCCATATTACTTGTTGTATATTAGTATGGTGGACTTATAGGTGTATATGGAAAAGTATCAAAATGAAAAATAATCTAAGTAGTAAAATTGAAATGCCATTGATGGTATCCATTCTGTTTAGTGTACATCCTATACATGTGGAAGCCATATGTGGCAATGTAGGTAGAGCAGATTTATTAGCAGCAAATACATTCCTGCTATCATTCCTTATATATATCAAGGCAATAAAATCTGACAAAGTATCAAATGTTTATTTATTTACTAGTATTATACTTGCTGGTACCTCCATGTTATTCAAAGAAAACGGTATAACTGTTTTGGTAAGTATATCAATTAAAATTCAGGATTATTTGTTGTGTAAAAAAATTGTAATTCCTATTTACAATTTTCAGGGTGTTTGCTGCATATATGACTTTATATTACATTTAAAAACAAAATCAAAAGAAAGACTGAAAAGAAATTATATATTTTACATCTTTAATAACTTTTATTTAGATATCAAATGTATTTATAGAATAATTTGTGTTATTTTATCTACTATATTGCTTTTATATGGAAGATGGATTATTATGGGGGCTACAAAACCTGAATTTAAACCCACAGATAATCCGACTGCCTTCAGTGATGATCTCTTTGTTAAGGTTTGTAATCTACCAATAATATTTGTTAAAGTAATAAAATGTTATTTTAATACTAAATCTTAGTATCCAACTAATTTCAGGTTGCAACATATAATTACATATATTTTCTTAATATGCTACTGTTGATATGGCCACAATGGCTAAGCTATGATTGGTCAATGGGATGTGTACCATTAATAAAAAATATATATGACTTCAGAATAATTTTTATTATTATGTTATATTTCTATGTCATTTTATTTATAAAAACAATTATGCATAATTCAAACAAAAATTCAACTAGAAGGTATAAATTTTAATTTGTTACCTAATATTTATGATCTGATATTTAAATAATATTGTATGTAATTTTTATCTTGTTTTTAGGATCATGATAATGGCCTTATCTTTAATGGTTATTCCATTTTTGCCAGCTGCAAATATTGTATATCCTGTGGGATTTGTTATCGCTGAGAGGATTTTGTACATTCCTTCCATAGGATACTGTCTACTAGTATCTGTAGGATTAAATAAGATGGCAAAATATAAAGGGATTGCAAAAGAGGTGAGAACAGCTGGTTCTAATCAGAGTAATAT
Source organism: Heliconius hermathena (assembly GCA_013403705.1). Classification (NCBI taxonomy): domain Eukaryota; kingdom Metazoa; phylum Arthropoda; class Insecta; order Lepidoptera; family Nymphalidae; genus Heliconius; species Heliconius hermathena. The sequence continues at coordinate 443,661 of JAAIXJ010001754.1, forward strand.
TAATAATGAAATGTATGATGACAAATTATTTAACTTATATATATTAAACTGCGTATAATAATTTATTTTAGCTTGTCTCACAAGCTAAAATAAATTATTTATATCATCACTTTAATTTTTGTAAGTGAGACAAGCTAAAATAAATTATTTATATCATCACTTTAATTTGTCTTTCTCTCAATCTCGCAAAGTATTTGTAGATGAAGTTGTTACAAGCTGATTTTATAATAAAATAACCCATATGGAAATGTAATCAGATTGTTATAAGCCCCGAAAAATGGGTAAACATGTGCATAAATAAAAAACCAAAAAATCTATCTATACTATGATATATACTTTACGTTATGTATATATTAGTTTTACGTTGTGTCCTGCACATAATCCGAGAAACTGCTGTTTTTCATTTTTTATCGAATTCTCGAGACATTGCGGGGTGAGTCACGAAACTCAACGCCGTGTTGAGCCTCGATACCAGAGCGAGGAAATGAATATATTAAATATTTCATAGTAAGAATCGAACCCACTATCGTCGTCTTTTCATATATCACAATATTTTACTTTTTTTATTAATATCAGTAAATTTCTTCTTCTAGAGAGCCTTCTATGTTTTACTAATAATAATATTTGTGTATGCTCTAAGAAGTTGGCGTAGATCATTTGATTGGCAAAACGAATATCAATTATTCACTAGTGCTTTATCAGTATGTCCATTAAATGCTAAGGTACATTATAACGTAGCTAAAGCAGCCGACGCCAAGCAAAATAAAGACTGGGCTTTAGAAGAATATAGAGAAGCAATAAGGTAATGTTCTTGATTTTTTAATTAAAATTAATATGTGATTTTACATAAAAATGTATGTAATTTCTTTTTTTTTTTTGGTTTCAGATTATATCCAGAATATTACCAAGCAATGAATAATTTAGCGAATTTATTAAAAAACGAAAAACAATATAAAGAAGCCGAATTTCATCTAAGAAATGCAATCCATTATAAGTAATTAAATTTTTTACTTGCTTTTTTATTACTGCGATATTTTTTATCAGATCGTTTATAATAAGCCACGCGTGGCGTAATTTTTGTGGTTTCGTACCCAAAGGGTAAAACGAGACTACCAAGACATTTTAATATTATTTTTACAGTCAGACAGACAGAGCGTACACATTTTGATTAGCCTCCTTTAATCTAAGAAAAGAATTGTTCCAGACAAGAATTTCCCGCTGCATGGATGAATCTGGGTATCGTGTTGGCAAGCACTGGACAGTATAAAGAATCTCAGATGGCTTATGAAACAGCTTTGTTGTATAAGAGAAACTATCCAGACTGCTATTATAACTTGGGAAACTTGGTGATTATTTTTAATTTAATATCATATCTATATATTTTAAATATTGTATCCCATAAATTTTCCTTTATAAGAAAGAAAGATCATTATCTCTAAGTCTATAAAATAAAATATGATTTATCTTTTGTCTAAGAAAAATTTAACCCATTTAACTCAACCCAAATAATAAGAAGTTGTTGATTCAGATCTCTTTCAAAGGAATATTTGTATTTAAATTAAAGAATAAAATCATTTTCATTTTTGATAAAGTCGATATATTTCTTATCACACGGTAAAAAAATATAGAGATTATTAGCTAAAATTCACGTTAATTATTTTTTTTATTAATTCGAAACATGTATATTTCGAATTAATTTTTAAAAAAGCCATTCCTGGCGCAGGGGTACAAAGTGTGACTGTAAAATCGACTGGTTGTGGTTCGTGCCCACTCGAGGAAAGCAATTATTTATTTACATTTATATTTTCATTTCTTCGCTCTGGCGTCGCGGCAAAGCACGGCGTTTAGTTCCATCACTCAACACGCAATGCCTCCAGAAATCGGCATAAAATTGGAAACGGAGTGTCTTAACACTAGGTTCTCTTTGCCTACACTGCTGTGTGCGGAATACAGCGTGAAGCGGATATAAAAATGTATGTTTTCCTGTAGATGTACATGGTGCCCCTAATTAATGGATAGACCTGAACGCCTCTTAGTAGGCCTATTTTGCGTTCAAAATATAAATTCACTGGCATTTACTCCGCTCCTTTAAAGAAATAACTAAGAATTGTGTTACATATGACAGATGATATATTCTAAATGGCTATATGGCTATTTTATGACATAACTAAGAGTTGTGTTACGTATGACACATGATATATTCTAAATAGCTACTTGGCTATTTTATGACACATGATATATTGCAAATGGCTATTTGGCAATTTTTAATAGCCATATTGGAACGATTATCATAATTTAATATAACCTTTATTAATGGACTATATCTGACACAAAAAGACATGTTTATTCGGACTCGATTTGGTTTCTGAAAAAAAAATATAAACACATCAGCTTTATAATATTTTTATAGATACAATGTTATAAAATGTGTACACTTTAGTTTAGTGTTATCTGGTGAATGCTTCTAACATTATATATTTAGTATCTAGAAAGGAATAGAACTCAAGATGCGGTGAAGAACTGGCATCGTGCTATAAATATTAACCCAAAACATGTATCAGCCTGGACAAATTTGCTGGCTTTATTAGATAACACAGGTAAAACATTTTTTTTATGAAACGTGATTAAATATACCTAAACCTCATTTAAAGAAAATATATGTTTTTGTTTATTAATATTTTGAAGATGAGAATTATTGAACAGAAAAAATATTAATGTGTTGCGTTGCTTATTAATATAATAGGGAGGAGTTAGTGCTTCGACTAATGACCGAATATATATTTAAATGCGAGGTTGCCCACCTCAAATTTACAGCCTAGGTTAAACAGCGTTTAAAAAAAAGTAATAAATGCAATATTTTATTCTATTTATTATTTTATAAATATGTGTTTCAATAAGGAGACAGCAAATTGACTGATTTCTTTCATTTTTTTTTATCCTACAAAAAGTCATAAATAATATACAGGATGGAAGTGTCAGCACCACTTTAAATGAAAGCTTAGTCCTAGTAGTACTCCATAAATGCCTAATACAATTTAAAAAAATCCCAAAAATAAAAAAGTGTTTTTTTTTTCAAACAAAATAAATAATAAAATTGTCGTAACTCGCCATTTTTCAAGACCGACACACGCACACATAAACTTATCAAAGGCAAACCGCCGCATACGCCTCATTCCGAAATCGAGTCGTAGGTATTGGCGGCAAAGTTCAAAGTTGATTAATCTTTAATAGTATTTTTGTTGTAGTATATGTTTCCGTTATTGGTATCTATGCGTATTCGTGTGACGCAGTAAGCGTCACACGAAATACAGGTATGAATAAACATCGTGAAATAAAAAAAATCTATGTCTAAACTGTTGAGTTATCTTGATCAATTTCTTTACGTATGAGTTTGAAATATTTTACCCTATATGCTCTTTCTGTAAAAGGAGCGCTGCCTCTTCCACCTGTATAAATATGTTATATATTAGTATTAGCTATATTTACCTACTAAAATACTTAAAATGCACTAATGTTTAATTCATGTTCAGGTCAAACAGAGAGGGCTTTGCAAATAATACCAAATGCACTCGCAGAGTTACCGGATATTCCGTCAATTAACTTTGCAATTGCAAATATTTTTGGAAAAATTGACCGATACCACGAGGCCGAAAAATATTTTCTTAAATCTATCAAATTATTTAAAAACCATGTCCAGCCCATTCATTTCGCAAACCTCGGTATGTACTTGCCACATTTAATTATTATTATTTTTTTAAATAATATATAAATATGTTTTAATAAAATAATAAATATATAAGTATGTTTTATTTTATTTAATTAATTAAAATTAATTTTTAATCTATCTAAAATATGTGACATATTTCATTGACATTTTATACTTATACGAGTTCGCGAGGCTTAAGCTGCACTTTGTATTTGTGTGAGTGATTACTACAAGTATAGCCAGAAAAAACTTTTGAGAGATATATTATTAGAGACCAAAATAAAAATAAAATATTTCAATTCTTCTACATCGGACTTGCATCCTCATCATTTTTACTATTGTCTGTTGTGTTCATAATGAATTGTTTTCTAATAGCTTTGTGTTTTTTTTTCTTCATTTCATTTTTTTATTTTTAAATACATTTTAAATTTCTAAATAATACATGTGGTTTGGTAATAATTATTTTATATTCTTTCTAGGAGTATTATATCATCGTTGGAAGAAATATGACCTTGCAGAACAAATGTATAAAATGGCTTTAAAAATTGATCCAAGTTTTCAGAGCGCAATTAGAAATCTTCAAAATTTGGAAAAAACAAAGAAAAAATCGAAATAAATACTACCTATTAAACAACTTTTGTGTTTTCTTGCATTCCCAGTTTCTTTGGGTTTTTCTTGTACTTGAGATTATTACGTTATGAACAATACATTTTTACTACTGATAGGCGTTTCCACAATAGCTCATTTTTTAATAATATATATATAAACCCGATAAGCTCCTATAATATGAATAAACTATTAACTTTAAAAACTATAAATACATGTAAAGAATAAACACTAAAAGTTTCATTCGAATAGTATTAAAGAAACATAAAAAGTTGTTTATGTTTAAAACAATATATTGTTAAACTTAACTTAGCTTCACGCTTTATACCTAGCGGGGTAGTCAGAGAGAACGGAGCGCCAAACGTTACGGTCGGTCTCTACATACCTCTTTCGCCTCGTCCACTGTCATCAACCTTTTCATACATGCCCTCCGGGGGATCCTCATGCTTTTTACGTGACCTTCCTCCAGTATCTTTGGTACTGTGTTTTCGAAGGTCAAGCGAGGTCTCCCCCTATCTCTCTTACCGCTCACTTTTTCATCATAAATCTTTTTTGCCATTCTTTCATGACTCATTCGTTTGACGTGCCCAAACAAGCTGATCACGTTCTCCTTCATTCTCACCGTGACATCCTCGCTAGTACCTGCCATTCTGTGTATCTGTTCATTGCCGATTCGATCGATAAGTTGACTCCGCATATCCTACGAAGAGATCGCATCTCTACGGCATTCATCTTTCTTTCATTCTTCTTCTGTAATACTCACGTTTCGCTGCCGTATAACAGAGTCGGTACCAACTCAGCATTGTGTACGGCCAAACGCGCAGCTGTGCCGACGTTTTGCCGTCTTGTCAATGCAGCTAAGGCTCCGTTAACCCCGTTACCGGCAGCAATACGCCTTTCCACATCCATCTCGTATCTTCCATCTCTACTGAACATACTTACTATATAAATAATATTGTTATCTAAATATATATTGCTATCGAATGAAAAATTACATAAATAAGTATTTCTTACACAAAGCGGCGCGATAAACTATGATTAAATCATATGTTTCTAAATTTCTCTAGCTATAGAAAAATATTTTAGTAGAAACAATCAAAATATTAAGAAGAATGACAATTATTTCGGGAGATCATTAAAAATTGTATGAGGTACGTCGTTTTCCAAGTACGTGATTTTACTGCATTTTAACTTAAGTACATTTTAATATTATTCTGTTATGATACTTTTTGCATATGCATTTGTAGTTCTTGAAATAGAAGGTACAAAAAAATGCTTGTGAAATATTCTTTACAAAAATTTATATTTTTTTCGTATTCAATTATAATTAAAAATGAGAGGTTTTTCATGAAAATAAAAATATATATACGGTATTGCATTTTGGATATATTTTTGTATGGAGTGCCTGCCAAACTTAGGTAGTCTCAGTCCCTTTGGGTATAAGTGTTCTGTGTCTTAGTCTGTGCTTGACATTGACAAACGTATGACAAGTTTGGTACAATAAAAAGGACGGTTGTTTATAAATGAATGTTAGCACATTATTTATACTCTTCTTAAGACATTTTTAGTTTTTAGTATCTAAATACATTTTATAGTCATAATGGAATTTACGCCAAGTTTGTCCGCTTTTCAAGGAGTAATTATATCTGCTGATAGTGTGCACTCTTTTTCTAAATTGACATCTAAAGGAGGTAAACAAATATAGGATTATTTTTTATTTTATTTTTTTAATTTAACATATATGTTTTGAATTAATTATGTTTATTTTCTATTATTTTTTAGGAAATGAAGATAAAATTGAATATGTCATTCAATGCATTCGAAACTTTTTACAGAAAGAAAATTTTCTTGTGGAAAATAGAGTTTCAGAAGATGCTATACAAATTGTGCGAAAATTTGCTTTTTATGTGGTAATAAACTCAGATTTAACTATTTTAGAAGAAATGGTGGACTTAGACGGAATAGACTTTGTTATATGGACTATACCTACAATTCCAAAATGTCTAATGTGTGAAATTTTGTGGAACATTCATTTGGATCAATTTATATATGAAATATTAGTGTTTACCCATCCACAATTGGCTTTAGAAGTAACAGACGCATTTTTATCTAATTTTAAATATTTTAAACCTACTGAATGCTTAGAGAAAGTAAAACTATTGACATCAGCTTCATATAGACTGATTTGTAGATTTCTCTTTTTTGAATTAGAAAGCAATGAATTAACACATGCAGTTAACAATTTTCAAAGTTGTCTCAAGTTCTATTCTGAGCCACCCAATGAAGCCAAGTTAGATATTTTAAGCAAAGATGATAAATATCAATTTATTGGAAATCGTTTATTTTCAATGTTGTCACTGCTATTGGAGTGCTTTAATGTTTTCACATCAGTACACAAATTAAAACCATTAGATTTCCAAGACATATATGAACTAACTTATAAAGAAGAATCTGTTGTTAACCAAGAATCCTCAATTATAATAGCTGATTGCAATAACAACTCTTTACTTGAATGTATAAATAACTGTCATATACTTTTATTAGATAAGTGTAAAATTTTAGTAATGGATGTAAGTGTTGAAATATTTTGTGCCTGGAGTGAATTTGAAGAAAATGACAAAAGCATGCAGCAATCTATTGGTGAATTGTGTTATAAAGTACATTCAATTTTGTGTTCAATTGGTAGTGTTTCAGATCATCCCGTTGTCAGTATGTTACAACAAATATCCTGCAAACCTTTAGACTTAATTGAAATTATAAATAAAACCAGTACTAATGTGATTGTAGAAAATATTCATAAGAATGACAATGATTCTTCCCAGTGGATCAAAGCATTAATACACAGGAATAACATTTGTGAAGATTTAGTGTTACTAGAGCAAATCACTAATCACTTACACATTCTGAATGTAGATGAATGTTACAAATTATTCAAAATAATTTATAATTTTCATAGAAATTTATCAGAGCCAAATGAATATATATTGATATTAATGCTCAAAGTGTTTCAATGCTGTAGTAATAGTTCAAAACAAGAAATTGTAGCAGAACATTTTAGCAATAATTATTTTAATGACAGTTTGCTGACATCTGAGTTTAATAACATGATAACAGAGATCTTCAATAAACTTATAGTATCCCCAGACATGGATTTGTGTGATGTATTAACAGTATTCCTGCAGAGCCCTAGAAAAGTGTATAGTAAAATATTTTTACTGGCGAGTGAGAATATGCATCAAACTGACATTATGCTCAAAATAATGAAGTTGTTGGAGAAATATTCCAAGCATTATTATAATGAAGAAACGGATCCATATGTGATATTGGTAACTAAGGAAATAATTAATAATACTCTCGACACAGATGAGAAACAAAATAATTTTGTAAGGTTTTTGAAGTTGGTAAAAACAGAAAATATAATTCCTGGACATAAATTACTTTTGTTAGTCACTATGCCAAGTTTGCACAATGCTCTATCGAATGGAAATATTAACAATATTTATGTTCAATGTAAACTTTTACAAGAAGCCTATGCACTGTCTGAATTAATAGAATATAGGGCTCCAATTTTAGCCATGTTGGCACAAATTTTAGATACTGTAAGATGGAAGATCAATACATTCATTATACTAGCACCCATTATATTGGAAATTGGCTTGAAATTACAAATAGCACTTTTAAATACCTATGAATTAGATATTCCTGGTGAGGTTATTCAATATTTGGAAATTAAACATCCCGCACACAGCAGAGTAGGCAGAAGGAACTTAGTGTTAAGACACTCCATTCCCTAATTTCTGCCAACTTCTGGAGGCATTGCGTGTTGAGTGGCCGAACTTAATGCCGCACTTTGCCTCAACACCAGAGCCAAGAAATGGAAATATAACTTTAAGTAAATATTTCATCTCCTCGAGTGGGGATCGAACCCACAACCAGTCGGTTTTACAGTAGCATTTTGTGCCCCTGCGTCATGACTGGCATATATTATTATTATTTTTAAAATCAATATGTATTTATGCTAAGCAACTTCATTTGATAATGTTAATTAACCCCCTTATTTTTTAATTTCAAATGTTAAAGATCTCTAGTAAAATAACAAGTCACTTGTTAATCAAAGCTGTCATTAAAATTATTGTTACAGAGAAAGAAAGCATATGGCTGAAAAGTAAATTAAGGAATATCAACCCTCTAAATATGTATTATTTTAGACGTCTATGGAACCCCCCTGGCAATACATTTGTAGAAGTCATAAGCGGCATACATATACACAAAGATATGGACATGGAACATTTGACATCATGGCTTTCCCAGGTAAAACAACCACATTTGCAATTATTTTTATTAAAACTACAGGGATATCTTTAGGGAGTTTTAACAACACCAATAGCTTGTAACAATAAAGAATTCCAAACACTTATGAATGAGAATCTATAGTTTAATGTTCAGAACACTTTTTAAGAGGCTCGGATTTAAAGCCCACAACATGATTTTTTTTATAACTAAACTAGCTTCACGCTTTATCCCTTGCGGGGTAGTCAGAGAGAACGGAGCGCCAAACGCTGCGGTCTCTACATACCTCTTTCGCCTCGTCCACTGTTATATCCACCTCTTCATACATGCCCTTCGGGGGGTTCCTCATGCTTTTTACGTGACCTTCCTCCAGTATCTTTGATACTGTGTTTTCGAAGGTCAACCGAGGTCTCCGTCTACCTCTCTTACCGCTCACTTTTCCATCATAAATCTTTTTTGCCATTCTTTCATCACTCATTCGTTCAACGTGGCCAAACCAGCTGACGTGCAACAGAATTATTTTTTTTATATATTTTCTAAAAAAAAGCCGTATATAGCAGAGTACGGAAGTAGTGTTAAGACACTCCGTTCGCTACTTTCTGCCCAATTTTTAAGACATTGCGTGTTAAACGCCATAACACAATGCCTCGCTTTGTATTGTTACTATATTCAGAAATAAAAATCAAATCAAATCCGCTTCACGCTGTATCCCGCACACAGCAGGGTAGGCAGAGGGAACCTAGTGTTAAGACACTCCGTTCCCCACTTTCTGACGAATTCTGGAGGCATTGCGTGTTGAGGGGCAGAACTCAACGCCGCGCTTAAAATGAAATGGAAATGTAATTTTGATATGAAATATCACTAATTGATAAATTTTGCATATATCTTTTCAAACAGATAATATATTGCACCACTCTCCAAGAATGGTACAACATCTGGGACAGTCTTATAGTATTTGGAAATGGAAATATATTGGATATATTTCACGATTCCTTATTATTAATATTGATGGCAGAAAAATCTAACCACACAGAGGCTTCTAAAGCATGTTTATTATATTGTATGAAAAACTATGTGGCAATTGTAAGGGTAAGTAATTTTTTAAATTCGTATTTTGCTAAAAAAGAAGATGCTCTTAAGACAGCTCATAAGCTCTCTTCTACTTCCTGTAGAATATGTCACTTGATATTTATATTGTAGTACATAAAATATCGATAAATTAATAATCCTCATGAAAGTAACTTTATTTTTTATAGTTGAATTACGTTTTATCTAATATTTATCATACATACTTTCTCTCTACATAAGTTATGTGTCTCACATGACTGTGAGGTCAGCAGACATATCAAAAATACGATTCGTTTAATTTCATCAAAAGAAAAAAATCATTAATTCAAGTCCTTTATTATTTGGTCCAAGGAACTTTTTTCATGTTTCACGAATTTTTTACACTACTTAAGTACTACATAATGTCTTAAATCAAATAAATCAGCTTCACGCTGTATCCCGCACACCAGGGTAGGCAGAGGGAACCTAGTGTTAACGCGTGTTGAGTGGCAGAACTCAACGCCGCGCTTAGCCTCGACACCAGAGCGAAGAAAATGGAAATATAAATTTAAGTAAATATTTCATTTCCTCGAGTGGGGATCGAACCCACAACCAGTCGGTTTTACAGTCACACTTCGTGCCGCTGCGCTACGACTGGCCTCTCACATAATCAAATCACATAATGTCTTAATTCTATGTATTATAGAATTACTTAGACTAGTGAAGCGAAATAATTATTAATTATTAAATATATGTAAAATTACTTCAGAATAGGTACCAAATTCTACAAGTGTAAGTACATATATAAAAAAATTTTCAGTATAAATTCTTCAAGCTGCCGTTGAACGATAGTCAAGTGAGGATAATACTCAACAAATTCGTTATTATGGAGAATTTAATATCAGAAAATGATGCTGAAGATTTTTCGTCCATATTCTTGCCGTTATTTGCGTATATGTCATCAGTAAAAGAACCTTGTTTTGATATACACAGTATAGTTAAGAAACTTAAAAATAGTATATTTATTGATATGTTATCAAATTTATTTATTAAAATAACTCAGTCACAAATATAAACGTGATTGCATAGATTTTTGTTTATTTTTTCCTGTGTTGAGTTTCCCAAAGTATATACCTATGTATTTAAGACACTGTGGGGCAGTGGACAGACTGCAGACACGATTGGTGGAAATTATATTCCAGCTCTCCTAGACGAAGTGTGTACATAACACGCTGTTTTGAATGTATGCGTAAAGCGGAGGGTAAAGTGCGTTAACACTAGGAAAAAGCGATGTTTGTGGGTTCGATTCTTACTTGGAGAAATGAAATATTCTTTATTTTATTTCTTCACTCTGGTAACGAGGCAGATGTTGAGTTGCGCCACTCGTATCAATGCCTGACTTCGACGTAAAGTGAGAAACGGAGTATCTTAACGGGAACGGAGTGTCTTAAAACTAGGTTCCCTCTGCCTACCCTGCTATATGCGGGATACAGCGTGAAACTTAAAAAAGTAATAAATATGATTTTTATCTTCTTTATAAGTATTATTTTGCATAATTAGCACAGATCTTAATGGAAAATGAGTAGCAAATAGAATAAAAGGGATCTCAAATAGGTAGGAAGTAAAATGAATATGGTGCAAACAATGAGTCACACCAAAATTTAAATAATAGTAGTTTTTGTTTCATCACAATCGGGTCAGGATTCCCAAAGTTACGGCGTTGTAAAGTAGGGAACCCTTATAAGATTACTTTGCTATCCCTCCGTCTGTATATCTGCCTGTATGTGAAGAGCCTTTATCTCAGTAACGCTCGGAGATATCGAGTTGAAATTCAAACCTCAGATATACTCACATTTACCGTCCCTTTTACTTCCTGAAAAAGTCGTATTTCTGTATTTACTTTAAAAAGATATGGCCGTTTATATCGCAAGAAACGCGTATTTCGACACTAAAAGAAATCAAAATCAATAGGGTATCTGGTTGACCTAGAATTATGAAATTTGGCAGCTAGCATCTACAGGTAGTACTAGTTCAGGAAAAATATGAAAATTGTACATTTGTGGTTAAATCCTGAAAAATAATAGCTTGAAAAGAGCGGCAAAATTTGGCATTAAAACCGCTAGTTTAAGTGAGGCAATGTTTTCAATTTTTATCCGGAACCCTCGGTGGGCGAGCCCGACTAGCGCCAGTCCGGGTTTTTTTAATAAAGTTAGTATGAACATCAAATTAAGATGAATCTGAAAATAGATACAAGTATCTTAAGATCTTTTATCGCTGGGAATTGCATGCACTTACGCATACCGCCAGTGCGAAAGGCAGAAATGTGCTTTACGGAGGGACGGTACTGTGAGACTCAAGTCAACCCAATACTTCCCTCTCAAACCCAGCGATCACCCTCCACCAAAATAAAACACCGCAGGATCGTTCGTGCATACTGCTATAACACGGTAGGAAGCCTGCCTATCTCCGGCCACCGTCGCCCAACACCAGAGGAGCTACAGGCGCGTTGCCGGCCTTTAAGGTGGGTTGGGAGCCAGAGCCCGGCATTAGCTGATGCGAAATGCAGTGGCATAAAGCCATTACTTCACGCCGGTTTTAAATGCCGGGGGTGGTAATGATCCGGTCGAGTCTGCCCATGTGTATTGCTATTGCTGGCGACGTGACTCTACCACACGTACTTTAGCCGCCTCTTACGAGACCACCAGTACTAGGATGATCCTATTCTAGGCCGGAATCACACAACAAAAGTATTTATGTAAGCAGCAACTTGAAAGGTAATGCCAATAACTTATATTTCTAAAATAATTTTAAAATAAAAACATAAATATAATACAATTATAATGTTTATTAGTTTCCTTTATAATAATTATTCCTGTATAGAGCATAGGAGGTATACTGTTTATATGTATAATAAAAAAAATTACCAACTTCTTAGTGTCTTCTTTTGTTATTATGTTTGGTAGATTTAATTGTACTAGATTTAATTGTACAAGACCGCCCGAGTTGCTGACACATTTGACAAAGTTCCATCTCATGGGGATGCTTGTCATCATTATCTTTTACATTATCAGAAGGTTTTAATTCTCTCTGTAATTATAGATTTAAATGTTTCTAATATTTTGTAAATAAGGCTTATAACTAAACTAAGTTTTGTACTAAGCAACCACTTTCTACATGTAGAAAAGTAGTTTTTTAACCATTTAAAACATACAAAGTCATAAATTTAAAGGAACTCTAAGGACTCAAACCTGTACCTTAACATTTTTAAAAGTTTTTTTTATGTCTTCCAAAATATTTTTCTTTTCTCAATTTAGAACAACACCATAAAAAACATTAAATATCCTTACATGTATATGAGCATATACTGGTCTTTTACATCTTTTACAATTTTGATATTTATTAGGCCAACAATATCTGCTGGTCCAAAACCGTCCACAAGCTTCACATTTGTATTTTCCTATTTTTGGTTTTGGATCAGCGCTTTCCTTTGGCTGTTGATGTGGTCTATAGAAATTTTGTTGCTGAAAGTTGAAAATACATTGCTTCATCAAAATTAATTTTGAAATTGATTTTGTAGCTGCTGTTATTGTTGAATAACAATATACATCCTGCCTATTTGATATACTTGGAAACTAATAATTGAAACACATTTTTATTAATATTATTTATACATAATCAGTTATAACATACAAGTTCATAGGCACTTTACTTAAGTGCCTATGAACTTGTATGTTATAACTGTTTTTTTTATGTATTAAAACACCCCATGTTGAATGCTTAATTTATGTTATAAACATAATACTTCAATTTTACAATATTTCCTGATTGCTAAGTAACAAAAGTATTCACTGCTATTGTATACTAGACATGAGTGCTTGAGAGTGAGCTCACTCACAAACTGAAGAACATGAATAGTTATGTTTACTAATTACTAAATATAATATTGTTTAGATTATATAAATTTATGTTTTTTTACTGTACTTACATTTCTATATCTATTATATGCTGTGTTGTCACGATCGTAAGTTGTAGCTGCTGTTATTGTATGCTGTGTATTTGATACACTTGAATACTAATAATTGAAACACATTTTTATTAATATAAATAAATAAAATAAAAAAAATTAATTTAATTTTTTCAAAATTATGTATAAATAAAAATTTTTTAAAAATTATTATTTATACATAATCGGTTTTATAACATATAGGCACTTATAAGTTCATAGGCACTTAAGATTTTTTTTATACATAAGTAAAGTTACCTCATCCTCCTTTGAACAAAAACACCCCATGTTGAATGCTTAATTTATGTTATAAATATAATACTTTTAAAATATTTAAAATATTTATTAATTTTAAAATATATATTAATTTTAAAATATTTTCTGATTGCTAAGTAACAAACGTGTTCACTGCTATTGTATACTAGATACGAGTGCTTGAGACTGACTCACAAACTGAAGTACATGAATGTTTATTGTTTACTAAAAATAAATTTAGTGTTGGGCGTTACTGTTATATTTATATAATGCATTATTTTATATTATCTGTTATATGTTATAACGCCCAACTTTAATTATATAATATTGTTTAGATTTTGATTCTATAAGCCACAGAACACATATACCCAAAGGGGGTGCTATAAGCGCTTTCAGTGACAGTAAGTACATAATTCCCCTTAAATATTAATAATGTTGCAATATACGTAATGAACTTAAAATAATGTTACAATACAAAAAAACATATTTTAAAAGGATCC
>JAAIXJ010000075.1:1119-30337 GCA_013403705.1 Heliconius hermathena
GGTGTGTGGTGCTATTTTATGTCCTGGAACTCTGGTGTATGTAGTAGTGTCCGCCTACGGTTCGAGACACGACTGTGGGGTGTGTGCCGTGCGTTTATTTAACATATCGGCCGCCTAGCGGTAGTGCGTTCGTTCCAACGACTTATATTGATCTCACAAATCAATCAACATCACGAATCACTATTCTGATACAATCTTAATATAAACAAGCGTAACAAGTACCTTCAGAAAGATTACACACAAACGTCTCGGAGGGTTCAACGATGACTGTAAAGCCACGGTCTGGTCGGACCCACGGTGTAGGGGCGGGGAGGGGCCCGTACTCTTTCTTCCTTTTATTATAACTAGTTCGCAGTTATAGTGGAGAGGAAGATAGGACGCGCTCTTGGCTTATCTTCGGACGAGCTTCGAGTTATGACAATGTTATATTGTCGAGTCTATAGTTATCTAAATAACTGACACAAGAACAACTTCTGATGGCAAATATATTATTAAAGCGATACCTTCTAATGACATAATATAAAATTCTTAATACTGTTACCTCTGAATCTCTAAAAGATTTTGGGTTCTTCACGATCACAACTATAAACGATTCTAACCACTAGACACATCACGAGCCAAGGCATTATTTATTAAATAATATATTCAAAGGTGTTTGAGATATCAGTTACATGATGTGCAGACGATAGTTATTTTATATGGTTTACGTAAAGAGGCCAGTGTAGCGCAGAAGCACAAAGTGTGACTGTACAACCGACTGGTTGTGTAAATTTATATTTCCACTTTTCCGGCGTTGAGTTCCGCCATTCAACACCCAATGCTTCTAGAATTCGATGGAAAGCGGGGAAAGGAGTATTTTAATGCTAGGTTCCTAGCATGCTATTTGCGGGATACAGCGTGAAGCTGATTTTATTTTGATTTGTATACGTCATTTAATATTTATTAAAATTTGTATATCCTTCCGTTATTTAGTGACTGACAGACAACACACTGCCGGCATAGAACACTGAAATTTTACCTGTAGAGTACCTTGGAGAGTGTTGGAGAGGACTATAATATGATTTCCTGGAATGCTTACAGGAATGTGAAAAAAAACAGATTTTTATATTTAATGGTCCATGCAAGCGAGTTCGAGACTCGTTTATTTAATAATACGATTCTAAGGTTAATATAATATTATTTTCTTTTAGTTAACTTCTGAACACTTTGGAATATTTAAAATAAATTTATTTTTCTATTTCAAATTATATTATTTTTATTTTAACTAAATTTCTAACAATTTTTGTATAATTATTATAATACTAAATTGTTAACAACAATTTAGTATTAATTATACAAAAATTGTATTCATTGTAATATTATATTCATTTTTGCTATATGGTATTGAACGAGGAGAGTGAGCTGTAGGACAATAAGCTAACCACGTTTCAATAAGTCATTCTGCTTCACTTAATTTTAAAAAAGACAGAAACAACCCGAGACCAATTATTCCTTAACTAGTGCTGGTTAGGAACTATACGAACGGAGGCGAAATTCGATTGTCCGTAACGATTATTGTTGAAATTGGATTTAGAAACGGGAAGATTACTTAGCACGTCTTCCAAAACCCAGTGACTGTCACCTATACGCACCAGCTAACTGACTGGAGTGCGAATTGTTTGACAAAAGCAATTTTTTCGATATTAGTCAAACTACACTTTCTGTGCAATTTAAGAGTTTTTATAATTTTATATACTAATTTTTCAGCCTACACTTCTCTGTGAAATAGAAGCTAATAAAAACATCATGATTTTCTTCAATTGAAATATCTTACTAAAAATATATACTTATAAGAATTCTCAACTTAAATAAACACTACGTCTATTAGTTCTGTACGGATGTCACTAATAAACTACCAGAAACTCTACCTACTTCACAAAATACACGAGTACATATGTAAAAGCAAATATTTACTAAGTACTAAACGTATATTACAGCAACGTTACACTATCCAGTGCTCGATAAGGCTATCGAGGCGCCCTAATGGTCGATAGGTAATGGCTGAGAAGGCGACAAAAAGCAAGGTGCGCGGAGAGCGTAAATCAGGCGGTCGGGACCCACCTAATATATTTTTTGCCAACCACGAGCCATGAAACGAGACATCCAATTTATATATAAAGTTGTTCACCTTATTCTATTACACGGCAACAGAATGATAAATGTTTTAAGGGTAAAGTAAATAAGAAAATACTTAGAAAAATACTCAAGAAAAGATATCTATATCTACACTTAATGTCGTAAAGTTGAAGAGTTTGTTTCATGCTCATAAATTGAAAAAAATACTAGCTCAGATTTAGGGGTTTCTTTTTATACTCGATATTTCACTTATTTAAGGATGTTATATTACATCATCATCATGTGTCATGTGTGTGTGTGTCATGTACATATGTCAAATGTCATTCACAGCTCTTAGTTGTGCCAATTTGACCACGGGGCGAAGTAGGTTCGTATCAAAATATAAAAAAAGTAATAACGCCAAATCTACCAATCGTTTATTAATTGGCATTTTAAATGTATTAAATAATACAAAACAATAGGAATTATACTTAATTGAATATTTATATAGTACCTATAATACGCTCTGGTTAAACAGGAAATGCAGTATTAACCAAATGTCAATATTATAATAATTAAAGTAATGAGCATTGAGCACACGTCTCTAGCGATCTACGTGTTGATCACTATATTAAATTACTACATCGATCGTTGGAAACACAAATACGGAGTGTTTTTAATATATGTTTCATTTTTAATTTAAGGCGTTTTAAAGAAAGGGGGTGATCAGTCTTAAATGAGTTTTAGGTAAGTTTATACAATTATTATATATAATATGTATTTATTCACAAATTTCTCGGAAAGTAAAACTCGAAACAATGTTAATATCTAATTCCAATTTAGACACTACGTTATATAATATGGTACTTAAGTATTGACAGATGATAGGTAATACTTAAATTATAGATATTTTTTTTATCGTTGTTATTTAGTTTTTTTTTAATATTTATCTCTATTTGGCATGACAAGTAGATATACGCCCAATATTAATAACCTATCTCCAACCAATCCAATCCAATCTGGAGATTGGATAGATATATGAAACAATCTAAGATTGACGTTGGAGATAGGTTATTAATATTGGGCGATAGAGGACATAGTGACATATCCCTTCGTCTTCTAATTCCTCCTCAAGTTTTAAGTGGTGGGATGACTAACCATCCCATCCTAAACCATGTAGAACATCGCTCAGAAAAAAAATATAATCAATAAACACATTTTAAGTAACATATGTATGTATATACACATGCTACATTATCTAGATGTTGTTTTATTTAATCAAGAATGAATGACCTATCTATTGTCTCGTATGTAATTACATACGTACCGATACCGAGGACAAATGCACCTTGCTGATTTTCTATATAATAAAAGAATATGTACTACTCACATAAAGAATTTTTTCCTAAGTTATAAAGAAAAAAAAATCGAATTAAATTAATAAATAATAAATTACAGCGTCCATATTTTAATGATCCGTGAATCGAGTTCAAGGACGGCTCTATTGTGAGTTACCGGCGGGTCGGAGTTCGATTCCGCCATGATTAATGTTCTTACACAGTGCCTTCCCGCTTCGGTAATGTACGGCCCAAATAAAACCATAACTTGTAATAATCGTTCTTGAGGAACAGAAGATATATGCTGAGAACGTTAGTAATTCAAAGTTGTTCTGCAAGTATGGTTTATACTTAATGAACAAAATGTTAAATATTTTTAATCTATACTTCTATACTAATATAACAAAGCGGAAGAGTTTATTTGTTTGTCAGACACTTACAACTAACTTTTTTTTTACTATTTTAAAGTGCTATTCCACACTTAAAAGAAAAATACTTTTTAGATAACATATAAAAAAATTTTAACGTAGCGGGATTTGAACCCGCGCTTCTTTGGAAACCGTCCAAGTCCGCTACTTTTGGGTAGCGGAAATTTGTAAAAATCTCCCTACAGAGATGCTAACAACAAAAATAAGTTGTAATAAGCATATAAGAATTTCTATATGTTTTCTATAACTATAAAAAGTAGTTTTTATATTTTATATGTTTTCTAAAATGCATTTAATTTCTTTTGGGTCAATTTTCATTTGGGGCAGGATGTGGCTTGCTTGCCAGGGTCCTGCCATTGTGTTGAGCACTTTTAACTATCGTAGAGAATTTACTTTGCATCACAGCTAATGATTCGATTCTAAAGCCTTTCATTATTGGTCGGGTAAGTAATGTAATGCGGCAGTCGGCGCGTGTTTGCCGGTTCGCTTCACTTAATTCGTGAGGTACTCACTATTTAAGTGAAGTGATTCAAGGATCTTCTTTTTCGATTCGGAATCTTCCCAATTTGTTTCAAGTGGATTAAAATAGTTTTATCATTAGCACCGCAGCCTGGGCCTTGGGTCTCCGGCCATCCATGTTGCTTGTTCTGCAGGTCGAAAAGTCCTAAACGGGACCGTTGGAACTAAAAACGCACTGTGGTTTCTTTTGTGATCCGTTTCCGCAGCAGTGGTGTCACAGTGGAACTCGTACGCGTAAATAACGCGAACGCAAAAGTGACGCAAACCCAAAAAGACAAATGAATAACGGTTAATGAAACACAAATACATGTGTAAATTGTTGTATAAATTTGAATTTGGAATTCTTAATCAAAGAGAAGAAGTTTGTGGATAAGTGGGGAGTACGACTTAATGCCAATTTTATATGTGAGGACCTAATATTCCAACTTACACAGGCCGTCGTCGGCAGCGGTACAGGGCTTAAGTGATGGTCACTTGATTTTTTTACGAACATAAACCTAAAATATTATTGCAAAAACTTTCTCTGTAGATATATGTGTGTTCTATATTTCTATCTGAAATAGGTACTTATATTATCTTGTTAGCAAAAAAAGATTATGTCTCGTACACTATCCACAATACAGCCCAGTACCATGTAGTGGTCTACGGGGAACTATCTGTCCGCTGCGGAAGACGGCGCTGAAAGAACATCCACTTGACACATTCTCACCTCATTTATGTGACACTGTAAAATATTATTATAAAATCTTGAGAAAATTTAACTTTTACGTATGAACATTTTCAAGATAAATTGTCTTATTACGCCATATTTTTGCCTTTTAAAATATTTCATTATAATTTTATTCGCATTATATTAAACTAGCAACTTAAACCTGAAGTAGTAACTTTTGATAAATTTCGTTACGTATCTTAAAGTAGGAAAATTGAGACCCCATAGCGTACGTTTTGCAAATAATATGTATAGTAGTTACAGTACATACAAACCCTGCAGTTATGATGACTTTTTGACGTTATAGGTCAAGCGAAATATTTAGAACGTATTAAAATTTGATTCAGACTCGAATCTGTATCTCTTGGATATCGTCCAAGAAATCTTAGACGGTTTCTGACGTATTATACGTTCCTATATATTAATCTTTTCTTACTGCGTGATTAATATTTAAAGAACATTAGATCAATGGAAATCAAAACGAAAATATTTTAAAATAAAACAATCCCCCGGGCGGAAATCGAGCTCACCATCAATACTATCCAGTGTATTCAATCATGTGACTACAAATAACTTTTTTCATGTTTCTCCTTCTTCTTCTTTTACCATCACGTGGTTGCCATTCTGTATTTTTTTAGTCCATCTTATGGCCCTTGTCATGTATTCCCTCCATCGCCATTTTAATTGTTTCACTTTTTATATTACATCATATCCTCTACCTCAGTTGTTGGCTGCAGCTCTATTATGGGTTTTCAACGTCAGTCTCAACTTACTTCGTTCCATTCCTCTTTGACATATTCTTAATTTCATTGATTTTTTTCACGATAAAGCCCAAGTTTGACAACCGTACGTGAAACATGGCAAGTTGTAACAAACAAATACTTTTTTCTTAGATACCATAGGAAAAGTACAATTTTTAAATATTCCTTTTAAGGACAATTATCTTCTCTGCACCTTTCACTCTTCTATCTATTTCCAAGTATACATAATTTTTTAACATGTTCTACAATTTTGTTATCTATTTTTATGGCTTTCCTCCCATATTTTCAATGAAACTATTTATCCGGATTAATCGCGTATATTTAGTAATATACAATTTAGGAAATTCGTCATTTCGAACAATTTGCAGTAGTCCATGGGTACGGGTAGACTGAGGTGGCATTCGTCAGTCAGTTGACATGATTATTATATCAAACTACCGCCAACGTTTCTTTATTTACCACGGATTCCTGCAGAATAAGCTGATTATATGTTGCCCTCTGGTATGGTGGGTGGTAGAAAGTTTCCAACCGTCCTCTCTATTGAAATTGGGATGTTTTTGGATTTCAATATTTGTTTTCCTTAGTGAGGATTTGGAGTTTATCAAACCTTATGTAATGGCTACCCAGCCATCATCCACAGTGTTATCTCACATCCAGCTGACTTCGATACATGTCCATTCTTGATATCGGAGATATTTTCCTTCACCCTAAGACCGATGCTTCTCTCTGTTTGACCGATATATGATAAGCCACAGTCACAACCCGTGACTATGGACTACTGAAAAGTGTTCGAAACGTCGGGTTTACAAAAATGTCTAATACTAAATATACGCGATTAATCCGGTCAAATAGTTTCACTTAAAAGGTGTAATAATCGTGAAAATTCTTCAAAGATCTTACTATTTTCCATATTTGTCATTATTTTTGTTTTCTCTTTATTCATTGTTAGTCCAACAACCCTGCTTGCCTCTATTAACTGCTGTAGCACACGCTGGAGTGTATTAGCATTGTCAGCTAATAGGACCAAATTGTCGACAAATCGTAGATAACTGAGTTGCTTGTTAGTTATGTGCATATACCAATACTAGTCTAGTAATATTGTTAAAATATGTATTTTTTTTTGCATCACGCTGTATCCCGTACAAAGTAGGGTAGACAGAGAGAACCTGTGAACCTAATGCTAAAAAACTTTCATTTTCAATCGAATTCTGGAGGCATTGCAATATAAAGGAATAATAATAAAAAATAATCTTTTGCTACATTCAAAGGAATAATCTTAGAATAAATCTTAAAGTATTTTACCTTTATTCATTGTTCAAGTCTCTAGTAACACAAGTGCTTCTCATTGATTAATATCTGGAGTGATAAACTTTGAAAGAGACTTAAGAGCGATGTTCTAAAGATTTATTGATTCAATAAGAAAACTATTTACGCTTTTAATGTAATAAGAAACTAGTAATTTAATATTAACAAAGTGACGCTTTGCTTCTTTCAAAGTATTATTAGATGTATGTGAAGTAGAGAACGGGGAAATTTGTCATAATATCTCCTTGCTTCTGCTCTAAGACTCATCATCATCTGAAATGCAAATTTTGTCTCCAAAGTTTGGTAAAACAACACGACGCAATACTTTTACTTGGTGAATATGGAGAAAAAAATAACTTGCCACTATGATTTCTCTGTTTTATTCGCAATATGCAGCTGACGATTAAAAATATGAGAATTATTTGATGTAATTATTTAACTTACAAAATTTATGTTTAAGAATGAAAAATAATATTTTACAAAAAAAATTGTCTTCCTTCTTTCATTTAAACATACCAAAATGTTACTTTTTCTTATAAGAAAATAATTTATACACACACTTTAATGGTCGTGTTACTTGTGGAGGAAGGTACTAAGGTAGGCATAATCGTCGCGTCAGACGAATCTTCCCTGACGGATGCTGCAATTTTTATCCATTTAAAGCTTAATCTATTTTTCAGGCTTACTTAAGCTCGGTTTACAATTATGTTCACGCCTCGGTGGGAAGGGTGCCGCCCTCCGCCGCCCTCCGCCGCCCTCCGCCGCCCGCCCTCGCGTCGCAGCGCCAACGCATACTAGAGATATGAGGGCGAAGAAATGATAATGTTTTTTAGAAATGTACAATATTTTTAAAGTGTTTTCTTAGAGGGCTTCAGTTGATGTTTCATAAATTAACATATGAAAAGTCTTAATATTTTTGAAAAACTTTCTAGAGTATTCCGTCGTAGCTTTATAGCTTGACTGTTATAAGTGCTATGGTTGGGGATACCAATTCAGGTTATTAAATTATTTTCTTCTCAAATCGTCTCGTTTCTCGTCGTCTCGATATTGGACAGATAGTGGGGAACAGAGTGCTTTAAATTTACCTTAGATTATAAATGTTCAAAATATATTTAAAATATAAATGTTCTATCAAGACAATTTCAACTTAGCAAAATTATTCCAAGAACATTTTAAAACGTATAAAAATATTAACGTAGCGGGATTTGAACCTGCGCCTTTTGGTATCCGTCTAAATCAAGTCAAAAGGCAAGAGCTCTAATTTCACCTAAATAAGTGTGGAACAACATTTTAAAATTGTTAAAAAAGTAACTTCAACCCAAAACTAACAATTATAATAATAAGCAACGAAATACGAAATATGTCGTCGAGGGCAAAGCGACCGAATTTTAACTATATAACATTACAGCTAGACTAGAGAACTGACTCCTCTATTACACGAAACTATCTCAATTATTCCGTGACACTGCTATCAGATCGTGTCGAGTGCAGTGCGGTGTTAGAGAACTGGCAAATTAGCCGATCTGATTACACGGATTTATGAAAATGACCGTCGACTCTAATAATTGCCACGCTGTTTTCAGATTTGATAACGATTTTATTGTTATTTTTACAATAATATATAATAAATAAAATATAACAATATATAATAAATAGTATATAATAAAAAAAATAATATGGTTTTATTTATTGTTGGTGTAATATTGATGATACGCTATTTATATATTATACTTTAAGTTTTCAATTTTAAATAGGATGATACTGGCGTTAAATATGGAATCCCGTTTTTCCCGTTGCCATTTTCTCTTAGTACTCCCCTACAGTTCTTTTTTTAACGAATCTTATCAAAAAATATATATTTTTTTAAATCTAGTAGTTTTGTTTGTGCGTTGTCTGTGAATCACTTTGTAACGGTAGAGTTTTATCTTTCTCATGTCGTGTCACTGCCTCGGTTAATCAGAAATAACTAAGAGTACTGCATAACACGTGGCACATTGTAAGTGCCCAAAGTAACTCTGATCACAGGCGTGATGGGTAACATCGGAATTATTAACGTGATGTTATACAGTCTGTCGTCTTCCCTATAATATGAATTACCGCACATAAAAATATATTTTCACTTTGAACTAGTAGTTCCTGAGATTTTTTGACGAAGGGTACGGACCATAAGTCTATGGCCCGTACCTTTTATCATCATATTTTATTCTTCACTTGTTTGTACCGGCTCTGTTAAGGAGATCTTTTACAGGATTCCTCGTGGACTCCTCTACTGCTGCCGCCTCTCTATCACGTGTTTTCTTCCTGCCCTATAGACATCCCACGACGATAGTAAAGCGCTGCATACGGTTCTTGTGGGTGAGTGTTTTTGCTCTGTTTTGACTTATGCTTCTGCCGTCTTTCGTTGAAAATAATCTGAGCCACTTTCAGAAGTCGTCGAGAGTAGTGAGTAGTTTTTCCGTGTGGATACCAGAATGCTTAAGTTTTAAATAGCTAAGTAGCTCCTGAGATTAGCGTTGTCAACCAAACAAACTACACTTTATAATATAATTATAGATTTGCGTACATTCATTCAATGCGATGCAATGCACTATTTAAGCGCACTTGCACCATTACTGAGGAAATAAAAGTGCGCTATGTTCATTGCAAAAACAGTCAAATAAATAAATTTTTGACTACATTGTAAAATGTTCCATTTATTATGTTGTATGCCATTATTTACAAAGTACTCGAAGTACGTATAAAATGATTTAGTTAAATTTTAGATTTAGTAAATGCTGAGTTATGATAGACCAATCGTGGCGCAGGGACGGGTAAACTCAATCGGATGTGGGTTCGATCCCCACTTGAAGAAATGAAATTTTTATTTAAATTAATATTTTCATTTCTTTGCTCTGATATCGAAGCAAAGTGCGGCATTGAGTTCCACTACTCAGCACATAATGCCCTCAGAATTCGACGTAAAAAAGGGAACGGAATGTTATAGTACTAAGTTTCCTCTGCCTACCCTGCTGTGCGCGGGATACATGCGTGACGCTGGTGATATTTCTTAAAAAATATATTAATATTTTTTATTTATCACACGAAAATTTACATTATTTCCTAAAAAAGCGAAACGTTAAATACTGTTTATAACAACTAAGACAAAATATTTTTTTCCCACACATAATATTATTATCGATTTTCAACACAAAATCAATAATTAATAATGTAAACAAATATTCAGATTACATTCAGTAACTATTACAAATATAAAGAGGTAAGAACGTAGAAGTGTCTTTAGCGATCTCGCGATCCCGGCGCGCTCGTAAATCAGGGCGGGCGGCGTAGGGCGGAAACCAATCCCATTCGATTACCACACCTGCCTGGTGTTGACTCGGCACGAATTAATCGCCCGAGGCCTTACAACCCTTTGAGATATGTCCCGGAGATCCAGGATTCGGGAAGCATGATGTGACACTAAACGTTACTATTGGTTCTAGATTCGACTCCCACTCGCGAGAATAAATTTAGTTTCATTTATTCACTCTGTTAACAACACAAACATGCAGTCCCGAAATTGGACAGAAAGTGGGGAACGAAGTGTCAAAGTACTAGGTTTCATCTAACTACATATTTCAGCTTATATTGAAAAAAAAGTGAAGCTGTTTCTCATTTATTTGTTCAGCTTCGTTGTATCGTGGTAAATAAGAGTGTAGGACGAACGCATAAATCACTTTAGTTGAAGATAAAGAAGTGTCCGCTTTGTCTCAGTAAATTTAAGAAACTTATTGATTACATATTTTAAAACATTTTTAAAGTGTTATTCCACACTTAGGAAAGAAAAATGCTTATTTAGAAAACGTATAAAAATTTGAACGTAGCGGGACTCGAACCCGCGCCTCCTGGAAACCGACCAGGCGCTCTGACCGCTAAGCCATATATTTTCATCGTGCTACGTCGGAATTTTTATACTCTTGTTGCAACTACAACTACAGAGATGCTAACAACATAAATAAGTTGCGTGACATAAATAAGTCCGCTACGTTCAAATTTTTTTACGTTTTCTAAATAAGTATTATTGATTACATATATTTGTATATCGTAATAATGATCTATGATTATGTAATCTCTATATATAATAAGACAGTAAAATATTTTGTCTGTACATTTAGTAATTTTGACTGAAATGGATAGAGGGACACTTAAAAAGAATAATAGAAAGCAAATATTTTTTTTTAATTTCTTGTCTGTCTGTCTCTCTGTCTGTTTGTCTGTCTGTCGATATGTATGTCCACACTTTTCTCTGAAAGTACTGAACCGATTTGCTTAAAAGTTTCACCAATTGCTCTGTTTTACTCAACTTAACTACTAAAGTTTGGTTCATCAAAATCGGTTCATTAAAAAAAAAAGTTATCGTCATTTAAATGAACACAAAGCATTAGTTTGCCTACGAATGTTATATAGCAATCGCGCTTCCTTTCCTTTCGCTTTGTTTTCCATCGTGTGTGCTTTAACTCTTTCCTATAATCTGTTCTTCCGCTTGCTGGTATGTGCTGTGATTTCTTTGTTTTATATGGAAAACTTTATTACTATTCCATGGACTTCTGGAGTTCTTATTTCTTCTTCTACTAGGGGTTAAATCAATAGGTACCAGGTCCCCATATAAACCATACATTAAAGTAACTACTTGATTTTTTAATGTATATAGAAGTAAAATATAGTAGTAATTAAAATAAGATTTATAAGATTTATTTATAGGAGGTTTTTTATGCACTATGAGACTAAAATGAGATCTTACACTTACATCTTGATTCTCGTCTCAGGAAATACGTTTGATGTCAGCGTCCCCGATGTTACATTAAGCGGTATGCTCATATATGAGTACACTACACCTAATTTTACTTATAAAAATGATATTTTACTGATATAAAAGATTAAGATAAAAATAAAATATAAAAGATTAAGATAAAAATAAGGATTTTTGTCTTTATTTTCATGTAAATCTTTTTTTTATTTAAGTTATCTTATGTTTTTTAAATGTTTTGAGAGCTTTACAATACAGCACTTGTCCAATTCCTGATACGTTTAAAATTTATACCTCTTCTACAAAACTTTTTTTCTTTCTTGCCATGATAATAATGAATCTCTACAGAGATGCTAAAAATATAAATTAATTTTGAGTAGAATTTAAGAATTTTTATGTAGCTTGATAATAACGTATGGCTTAGTGATCAGAGCATTTAGACAGTTTCCAAGAGGCGCGGGTACAAAGCCCGCTACATTAAAACTCTTATACGCTAAAAAGTATTAAACTTATCTTTTCAACAAAATGTTTGTTTCAAAAATAGTATTTTTACAAGAAACTTAAACAAGCTGATGACAAACCGTGCACAGGGGTGTCGTTAAATGTTATAGTCAAAGTGTTTTTACTTAACATGCGTTTGGGGTATTATTATGTATGGTTGAGACACGTATTGTAAACATTGAATTTTTGTGTTATCTATACTCTGTATTCTTTAGACAATATAAAATAATACAATTCTAAATCTCGTAATAGTAGTATCTTTTAATAGATTTTGGGATAATAATAAGATATTTTTTAATAGATTTATATAATATATATTTTTTATAAATAATTGTTTTTGGTACATTGTATACTTACAATGCGCGTGCTGGCTAAATTTATTTAGATAGATATTTTAAAATAATGTATAATATTAATATATATAATATAAATATAATATTAATATATAATAATCCAACCAGTCGTGGCGCAGCGGCACGAGGTGTGACTGTAAAACCGATTGGTTGTGGGTTCGATCCCCACTCGAGGAGATGAAATATTTATATTTCCATTTCTTCGCTCTGGTGTCGAGGCAAATCGCGGCGTTGAGTTCTGCCACTCAACACGCAATGCCTCCAGAATTCGGTAGAAAGTGGGGAACGGAGTCTTAACGCTAGGTTCCCTCTGCCTACCCTGCTGTGTGCGGGATACAGCGTGAAGCTTATAACAATATTTATGATGTTATAATTACAAACGCACATTGTGATAATTACAAACGTCTCACATATTCACTGACATGATAAATATTCATAACTGACTTGGTTGCCAATTTGGAAACACAATGAACCGACGTTAACTTAACTTAGCGGCGACTAAACTACACTAGTTTTAGTGCACTACATCATGCAGGGCACTATATGTATTATAGAATAGTGTAAATGTATGTAGAGACATAGGACTCTAATTAAAACGGTGTATACCTCAATCTACTAGTTGTATAGCAGCCTAGAGTACTAGAAGCAGTGTTCTTTGTGTAATTGCTTTTTTTCATAATCAGATAGGGATGTACACTTAGACTTATCAAATATTTTTTTTTGTTCCAGCGCATGTGAAATGATCTAAAAATGTAAGTTATAATGGTTTTTTCTTGCAGTGTAAGTTCTAATTTTTTGCCACGGTAAGTGCCCTGTAGGTTTTGGCCACGCGTTAGCTACTTAAAAAAAACTGTTTTTTTTCTATGCTTTTATAGAATGAGGACTTTATACTATATACTGTACTACCCCGCTACGGATACAGCGTGAAGCTACTAGCTTCACCCTGTATCCCTAGCAGGGTAGTCAGAATGAACGGAGCGCCAAACGATACGGTCTCTAAATACCTTTTTCGCCTCGTCCACTGTCATCAACCTTCTCACACATGTCGTCCGGGGAGTCCTCATGCTTTTTAGATGTAAAAGAAATTGATCCTATAAGGTTTCTTTTGAGATACGGAAACCTAAAAAACAACCTTATTCAATTCCCTTAACAATAAATAAAACGGAAATAAACTAAAATATAAAAATGAAAAGCAATTAAACATAAAATGAATAAACAAAACAGCAATCGCAGTGGGCACCCACAGCGGCGTCGCTAAGCCCGCTAATGAACACAGACATAATTATTCGCGAGAGTGGATGTTTATTTATACAATGTTTTAATGGCTGTGAGCAATTACGCGGCCATTGTCGATATCGAAAGCTGATTGTTCAATGTTCGTTCTTCTAACCGTGTGTATCCTATAGAGGCTACTGTGACACCTCGGCCGAAGTCATTAAAAAGAAAGAATAGGTTTTTTATAAACTATAGGAATTGAACCTGCTACTTCTGGTTAAAACATATATTCTTGTAGTTTTTTTTTTCAGCTTCACGCTGTATCCCGCACACTGCAGGGTAGGCACAGGGAACCTAGTATTAAGACACACCGTTTCCCACTTTCTGCCGAATCCTGGAGGCATTGCGTGTTGAGTAGCAGAACTCAATGCCGCGCTTCTCCTCGACACCAGAGCGAAGAAATGGAAATTTAAGTAAATATTTCATCTCCTCGAGTGGGGATCGAACCCACAACCAGGAGCACAAAGTGTGACTGTAAGTCACACTTTGTGCTCCTGCGCCACGACTGGCCTCTATTCTGTATTCTTCTTGTAGTTATTACAGTTAATTTGATCAAATTTTATGCATGGTATAACGAATTCAGTGGTTGGGTTCAATTATGTATTAATGAATTATAAATAATGTTAAATAAATTATATTGATTACCTCCTTATGACAAATTTTAACATTGTCTTCTTGTTTAAAGCGCGGCGTTGAGTTACGCTACTCAACAACTTATGTCTAGAAAATAGAGCAGAAAGTGGGAAAGTCTCTCCTAATATCGGCCCAATTGCAGATACTTCTTAACACTCTAGTGTTGTTCGGTTTTGCGAGAAAAAACATGAAGCTGTTTTTTTAGTATTTTTGTATATTAACTTTTTTACAGTTACTGTTAACAATTAGGGTTAGCATCGCCATCGCTTAGCTTGACTCATTTTAAGGACAACAAGCTTTAGAGACATGAGTACGACCGTCGTCGTAGTTGTGACTGTGTAATTGACAACGTTACCAGATCACTGCGCTGTTTCAAACCGAAATCCAACCTTGTTTGTGTATGAAGCTTTATTGTATCATGTTCTTCGTTTCGGTTATTAACAAATAAATTATTTTGTTCATTTATCATAATTTTATTAAATTTAATTTCATTATAGTAATTATGTTTGACAAAAACTGTAATTTAAATAATTAATAAATATTTTCTGTAATTGTGTTAAACTGTAATTTAAATAATTAATAAATATTTTATGTATTAAACTAGATGTAGCACGTCACTACGTCTGCGTGGACTACTAAATGTATATTGTCGG
The DNA here is from genome assembly GCA_013403705.1 of Heliconius hermathena. Lineage (NCBI taxonomy): Eukaryota > Metazoa > Arthropoda > Insecta > Lepidoptera > Nymphalidae > Heliconius > Heliconius hermathena. Next base: position 16,471 of record JAAIXJ010000075.1, read on the forward strand.
TTTTTCCGTTTCCGTTTACACTCCCCATAGTCCTTATATGTCGAAATTCACCTTTAACGTGTTTTTGAAAGAGTTTACTCACTTAAAACGATATAGATGTGACTATAATACCATTTTGTTCGCATTACCTCTGAACTAGCTACTAATGGTCACAAAAAGCTGTAGAGTGTATATATATATATATATATATATATATATATATATATATATATATATATATATATATANTATATATATATATATATATAAAATATTACTAAATAAATTATATAGAAAAACTAAATTACTTTCATGCAAACTATTCTGAATATAAAACTCACAACTTTTGCTATATATTGGCACCAAATATCCGACCCAGTAATAAAAAAATAGACAAGTATCATATATCCAACTGCGTCAATAGTAATTGTCTTTTACAGCATTATTTTAACATTTACATATATTTATACCTGTCTCATCACCTGGGTGTCTTCGTTCACTGCCGGACATAGGCTTAACTCTCCTTTTACTAATATATTGCTCACGATACAACAGAGAGCTGAAGAAATAAAGCACACTCACTCAGACAGCGAGGTAGGCAGAGGTGACCTACTATTAAGGCAGTCAGTTCCCACTTTCCGCCCATTTATCGAGACTTTGGGTGTTGAGTGGCGGAAGTTAACGCTACGGTATATTTTGTTACCAGCGAGTTGGAATCGGACCCGCACCCGCGGACTGTAGCGTTGGCAGGCAGACGTTGTGCCGCTGCCTCACACATTACCACGATATTACAAGTATTAATGTAACAACGAGTTCAGCTCGAACACACGAGCTGGTGGCTGGTAGACAGAGAGCGGGGAGGGGAGCACTGCACTGAGTGTGGACGACCCGCAATTAACGCGCGTTAGTGGAGCTACAGCGACGTTATTTACACTCATTACAGTCCAACACGTACACATGGGTATGAGTATTGTCTATTTATAACTATTATATAATAATATTATAAGTTTGTTTAAAACAAAATCTGAATGCTTATCTCTGAAACGATCAAATTGAAAAATCAGCTTCACGCTGTATCCTGCACACAGCAGGGTAGACAGAGGGGACCTAGTGTTAAGACACTCCGTTCCCCACTTTCCGTCGAGTTTTGGAGGCATTGCGTGTTGAGTGGCAGCACTCAACGCCGCGCTTACTCGGCGGTACTGGACACCCGAGCGAAGAAATGAAAATATAAATGTAAATAAATATTTCATTTCCTCAAGTGGGGATTGGACTCACAACCACTCGATTTTACAGTCACACTTTCTGCCCCTGCGCCACGACTGGCCTAAATAAAGGAAGTATATATCACATATTACATCATGTTAATGGTTTCGACGTAACCCGCCTCGCACAGGAATATGACATAACACTTTTGATGAATACACGACAAAATATATATATTTGTTTTTGTTTCTGTAATAATATCTCGTGCATATATTTTGATTAATTATTTGTGTCAATATTTATTACCGTTGAATTCTAGGAAAGAAAAACCGAATTTATTTTAAGAGTTGTTAACTTCGTCTGTTTGTGGGGGCAATGTTAACAATTTTAATGGAATACGCGAAACATGTAAGTATACTGTGTCACGTATTGCACAGAAAATGAACACATTTTTAAAACGATGTATTTTGTAATTAATTTTGTATATACGGAATTAATAATTATTAATTTTTATCTGAGACCGTCGCGGCACAGCGGCATGCCTGTAAGTGTAAACGCGATGGTTGTGGGTACGATCCACCAAACACATAGCTTGAAATATTAGTATAGATATATAAATAAGAAAACTACATTATATGTATTTATATAAGTGTATATACGAAATACGTTATAAATATTATAAATAAAATAAATCAGCTGCACGCTGTATCCCGCACACTGCAGGGTAAGCAGAGGGGACCTAGTGTTAAAACACTCCGGTCCCCACTTTCTGCCGAATTCTGGAAGCATTGCGTGTTGAGTGGCAGAACTCAACGCCGCGCTTGTCCTCGACATCAGAGCGAAGAAATGGAAATATAAATTTAAGTAATATTCATCTCCTCGAGTGGGGACTGAACCTACAACCAGTCGATTTTACAGTCACACTTTGTGCCCTTGCGCCACGATTGGCTTCTATAAATATTATAGTTATAATATTTTATTGTAATTAAAAAACAACAATTAAAAATGATACTTCCCTTCTAACTAATTATACTAAAATTTTTGTCGTCTCTGGCTTTTATAATAACTAGTTTCTAAGTATTCTTCAAAATAACAACGTAATAATCTATTCCATTCACAGTGGAATAAAATCAAAGTGTATTTTAATTGAAGCCGTACTTGAAAATCTCTCGGAGTCTTCTAGAATTTTTGTTACAATTATCTCAAAGTGACAGCTACAACAGTAACTCACAAATTGAACTTCGTTCCAATTTCTATAATAAGTACTAAATCTCTAACATTTAATTTATTAATACTCGCCAAGTCCCAAAGTGACTCTTAATTCAGTCTAAATAAAGCCAAGAGGCCCACTAGCTACAAGAATTCGCCTCTTCTAATTTATTTCTGTGTAGGATAATATGAAAACAAGTCGAGAGAGAAAGGAAAATTTAAATTACGCGCCGGCGTACAATAAATTCCTTGGAAATAGAACGACAGTCGGAAATCAAATGAGAAACTTGTGTAGACGAGGACGTCTTCAACTATGTTTGCTGCTATGATATATTAGCGTTGTTCCTTAGCGTCGTCCCCGCTCACTGTGGACTGTGGACGCCTTTGTTCCGTAAGCATTTTGTTGTTGGGAATACAAAAGCTAAAAACTTTAAAGTAGTGTCATTTGGTCGGTTATTAATTACCCGCGCTCTCTCTTGCGGAATATCTAAGAGATAGTGATGACTTACAATGGTTTTTATTTGAGGGTAGTTTATTCTTTTGCTATCAAAATTATTTAAATTAATCAGAATATTTAAGTACACAGTAATAATAAGCTTTTAGGGCGTACATATTTGTGTCTACACCTATTCCTAGAAAGCTAGATCGAACAAACTGACATATCACCGCTATCACTTTTGTAGGCGCTGTATATATAGCAGAGTATGCTGAGGGGACCTAGTAATAGCACACTTGGTTCCTCACTCTCCGCCTAGTTTTCGAGATTTTACGTATTGAGAAGAGGAACACAACACCACGCTTCGTTTTTTTTTCAGATAGACAAAAAATTTAAAATATTTGCGCTTACAGTCAGACGCTGTCTCATTGCGCCACAACGGCCTCAGTTGAAGTTGAACTGTATCAATATAAGTCCTAACCTAATATTAGTTAAGTTAGCACATAACTATATAAGACTATGTCAGCTTTCATTGTTAAAATTATGCCATCACACACAATACAGATATGACTGATGAATATTTGAAAATCTATAATTACAATTTTTTACAAAAAAAACACCGACTTCCACCGAATTCCATAACCAGAACCTAACCAAACTCTCATCACACTACCCTTAAAGTATCCTTTCCAATAAAAAAAGAATCATTGAAATCGGTTGGCTTGATATTGAGTTATTCGTCCGTTTGTCACGTACATACTTAATGCCATTTGTCATCATATCATTGTCAGAAATAGATTAAAATGGGGGCACACGGGAAGCACCAGCTTTCAAATAAAAAAAATCATCAAAATCGGTTAACTCAGTCAAAAGTTTTGAGGTAACAAAGATAAAGAAAAAAAAATACAGACGAATTGATAACCTCCTCCTCACGGAACTCAGTTAATAAAAAATCTATCAAATATGCCTGACATACGTACCATGGACACACGATGATACAGCGCATTAGCAGTCGGTCCGATCCTTAAATAAATTACTGGTAGCAATAAACGAAATGTACACAAATTATAAAAAGGCCAGTACACCGTATTTGGGATCGGCTCCGTAAATCATGGCATCCAAATTAATTAAAAGTCGCTTTGTAAACGGAGTAAATATTTTCCAGTGTGCCTCAGTGTGCCCCACTGTGCCCCAGTGTACCTCAGTGTGCCCTACTGTGCCCCACAATGTCTGTTGCCCGCAGACACGGACGGGCGGCGCCGTGCGACAGACAGGGGCTCAATTATTGGGAAACACGTTTCGGTTTAATAAAGCAATTTAGAAAAAAGTTCATTTGCATACGAATAAGGGAAGGGTTGAAGAAATATCGAATGCGAGAACATCGATTTGTGAAACATGCCGTTGTGCTTTGCGTGTGGTATATAATATAAATTATCAAATATATTATAATAGGTTTTAATAACAACATAAAATTTGTTATTTTGTAAATATTCATACAAAATAATAGTTTATTAATATTTATCTAGTAACATAGAGGCCAGTCGTGGCTCAGAGGTTAAAGTGTGACTGCAAAATCGACTGGTTGTGGGTTCGATCCCCACTAGAGGAAATTAAATTTTTATTTAAATTTATATTTTCATTTCTTGGCTCTAGTGTTGCGCGGCGGTGAGTTGCGCCACTTAACACACAATGCCTCCAGATTTCGGCGGAAAGTGGGAAATGGACTGTCTTGATACTAGGTTCCCTCTGCCTATCCTACTGTGTGCGGGATACAGCGTGAAGCTGATTTTTAATTCATTAATATTTATATATACATATTTCAAATATCCCCACACTTTTCTCATATTTAGAGGGCGACATTAGCGGATCATTCTATGTTTTTTTTAATATATCCTACTATCTAATACATAATAAATCAATATGTAACGTTATTATATCCGCAAGAAGCGTCCCCATGGCTCAGATATAAATCCCCAAAATTATCTGTCGTCGAAAGCCAAGACCATAAAACGAACGACCGCTGGATAGCTTCAGTTCTCCGATTTACACTCGTAACTCTAAATTGATCGTCACGTGACGTCGGGGCTTAGCACCTCTCCCCACCCAGTCCCGGCCGGCCCTCACTACCTCCCCCGACCTCCCCCTACCACACTAGGGCCTCGTGAACGGAGATACGGTTCAGGGCGACATTGCATAAGTTCCACCTATAATTTCCGATCCCTATAACGCAACTTTGATAACGAACACCGTCTCAACTTGGCCAGTCTTAGTTAAACGTACAAAAACAGTTTCTAAGTCTGTGAGTTGTGGTCGTTGCCAACTTTTCCGCAGTTTTTTTCGAGAGTCAAATTTGCCGTCAGTTAAGGCCGTAAGAAGCAGTTAGGCCGTCAGAAAGTCAGCGGGTAAGGAACTTGGACGCCACTTTCGAGGTGTATTTATGGAACCATTTATCTTCTTTTAAAATAGTTATTTGTAAAATTTATTTTTCAGTTTCATGCTATCGTGCTTCAGTTGAAAATTTTCTTTGAATGTTGAACGAATTACATTCTGATAAATGTTGATGTTTAAAATATTTTATCTCTTGGCATCTGGTAATTTATTGGTTTTTTTTTTACTTTCTTGGATATGGCAAGGTAGGCAGAAGGAACGCGGGAACCTAGTGTTAAAATACTCTCTTCCCATGACGACAGTTCCGTTCCCCGTATTGCTTGTTTAGTGGCGGAACTCAACGCCATGCTTTGGCTCGCCACCAGAGCGAACAAATAAAAATATTCAATATTTCATTCCTCCGAGTAGGAATCGAACCCACAACCGTCGCGTTTTCAGTGAAACCCTACCTCTGCAGCACAACGGCCTCAATTCATTATTTTTTAAAATTAAATAAAAAAACAGGTATATATTGATAGTATATGTGTAGGTAACAGACGGGTAAGCTGCATGAGTTACACCGTTCACTATTTTCTGCTCATTTTAGAAAACCCCGGATGGGTGTCATAGGGTGAGCAAAACTTAATTTTGCAGTTTATGTTATCAGAGTCAGTAAGGAATCTTGCAAACGTATGTAAAATAAAGCTCGGAAAATCCAAATGAAAATCGAACTCACAATTACTGTCTATATTTTCAGACATTTAAAAATCTTTCTACCGTATTTATGACATATATCAATATATATATATATATATATATATATATATATATATATATATATATATATATATATATATATATAATATTTTTTTTTTGCGTCACGCAGTATCCCGCAAACGGCAGGGTAAGCAGGCCCCAATTTCCGGAGGCATTATGTGTTGGATGGCAGAACTCAAGACCGTGCTTTGAAGCGAAGCTCGAGCGAAGAAATGAAAATAATAAAAAAATCATTTCCTCAAGTAGGAATCGAACCCACAAACTGTCTGGTTGTAAACTGAACGCCTTTACAGCCACACTTTGTGCCCTTTTGCAACGACTAGCGTCAATGATAATGATATATATTAATAATAATTTATATTTACAAAATACACAACACAATTTCTCTTTTTTATTATACTTATTTATGTTTCCAATTTCTTTGGTTGGTTACGCCTTATTAAAATATCAAATTAAATCAGATTCCCGCTGTATTCCGCACACAGTAGGGTAGGCGGAGGGAACATAGTGTTAAGATGGTTCCTTCTCTACTTTCCGCCGAGTTCTGGAGGCATTGCGTATTGAGTGGCGGAACTTAAAATCAAAGCGAAAAAATAAAATTATAACTGTAAATAATTATCTACTTAATTTCCTTGAGTGGGGATCGGATCCACAACCAGTCGATTTTACAATCACACTTTGTACTATATTTTTATATTAAAATATAATCTACTTTAATATAGATATTTTTATATACAAATATATGTTATATAGGAAAAACCTATTTCAATTCTAAGCGTTATTTGACAGGAGTCAGCTGATGCGTGAAGCTGATCAGACGGAATGCCTGTCCACCCTCTCCCCGAAATTTATCGCCACCCCCCTGCCTGTATTCGATCCCAAAAATACCTTCTTGCTTATGAAATTAATGATCGAGTGAAACCAAATGATGGGCACGTAATGGGAATATTGATATCAATTTATTAAAAAATTGATATTTTTTTACAGTTTACGTTATGTATTGTTCATTTATCATGTAATGTCTCATAATTAAACAAAAAAGCGGAGTACGAAGGGTAAGGGTACACTAAGCTTCCGGTTACCCTGCTATGCGGGAAAATGCGAAATGTGGGAAAAAAATATATAAATGAATTTTAAAATATTATGTGTATGAATCCATTGATTTATAAAATTATATTTTTGTATATTTATTGTCTTTCTTGCTTTTTGGAGGGCGAGTGAAGTCTAATATTAAGATAAGATTTTGAAGGCTTTATTTTAAAAACGTATCTTATAATTTTAGTCAGATTTTTCCTATATAAGGATTCTAATGGTAAAACATTCAGTTTCGTTTTGAAAAAAAAAATTGATCATTGAACTAGTTAGCTAGTTCATCAAAGTACGACGTTGACTTCCGCCAATCAACATGTAACGCTTCAAGGAGAAACAAAGAGTTTTTACACTAGGTTCCCATGTACCTTCCTTTAATTTATCTTATTAGTGATAAGCTAATAAAAAAAATTATCTTCGATGAAACGGCATGAAAGGACAGACGGTCAGATACACATAGCTTTGTAACGTCATTAAGTTCTCACAAAGTTCCTTTAAGCAGGACTTACAAACCTTTTTGCAGAATAAGCTTGACTACACTGAAACTGAAACGGTACTTGTTTACAACATTAGAATGTTTAGATTATAAATGCTATTATACTTTTAAAAAGTTAAATTTACATACACGTGTTTTTTTTTACTTTTGACACATTAATTATTGCTAGGTGCCGTTTTTTCGTATAGCATGATAATATAGCAGGGAGGGGCAGAAGTAGCCTGGGAACCTAGTATTGATTCAGTTCCGTTCTCCACTTTCCACCGAATTCTTGAGACTTTACAAGTTGCAGAATTCAACGCCGCGCTTTGGCTCGTTACCAGAGCGAGAAAATGAAAATTTAAAAATAAAATAAACTATTTGATGCCAGAATTTGGAGGCCAGTCGTGACGCAGGGGCACAAAGTGTGACTGTAAATTCGACTCATTGTAGGATCGATCCCCACTCGAGGAGGTGAAATATTTACTTAAATTTATATTTCCATTTCTTCGCTCTAGTGTCGAGGTAAGGGACGATGTTGAGTTCCACCACTCAACCCGCAATGCCTCCAGAATAGCGGAAAATGGCAAATGGAGTGCCATAACACTAGGTTCCCTCTGCCTATGCTGTTGTGTGCGGGATGCAGCATGAAGCTGATAAAAAAAATGACTGCCTCAAGTAGAAAGACCTTCTACATTCTACATTCTACAATGCATGCAACGTTTTACAATAATATTTAAATTGTAAGTATTACAAACAAGTAAAATTTATTGTTTATTCCATTTCGTAATATCACATTTTGTTAACAATTTATAAATCCTGGAATAGAGTCTCTTTGTACCCGGCCGTATCTGCCGACGCGGACGCGGCTATTGATTCAAATATTGGTTTAGGATCGGCCGCCGCTGTAAAATTTAAGTTTTATGTCAAGTACTGGCCAAATATACTGTTAGAGGGTAAGATGTTCATTACGCCACTATTTGTAGGCAAACTATTTACGAGAGGACGCCCGGATTGTTTGAAACTCATTTCATTTACGCTTACTAAGAAATTTTGTGAAGTTTTGTTTCGTAACAAATGAAAACAAATTATTTGGTTGTTTTTTTCCTTATTACACTATTTTTACATATAAGTAAAGTTTACGACGTATCACTGCGAAGCGTTAAAGTAAAGCATGAAAACATAGGTAGAGTCAATCACAATCACATGTTCCTGAAATTATAATATAATATTATATCCATCAGCTTCACGCTGTATCCCGCACACAGCATGGTAGGTAGAGGGATCCTAGTGTTAAGACACTTTTTTTATTATCTTCATTATGTAACGTAAAACCGATACAAAGAAATAATAAATTCTAAATGTTAATTACTATTTCGCTTGTTTATTTTCTTTTTGGTTGTATGCAGTCAAGTTTTTTGTTATAATATTTTTTTTTCATATTTTATTGTTATGATCATAAATCGTAGTGCTTTCAGTCCACTTTCACAATCCACTAACAGTAGACTATCACTGCTACTATCATAGCCTCATTAGAGCACACCAGTACCAAAAGATATATACTTATAACAATAAGTATTATATAAAAATTTAGAATAGATTATAAATCTAGAATAGTTATTAAAACAACTTTAACCAGTTATACTATACCTCTACCTAAAATGAAAAAATCATGAAAGGAACCAATCGATATTCCCAACGGTAAGACGAATCGATTGACGAAAGAATCAATAAACTGCCCAAGGCGTTTGGTCTCTACAACGCCACATAGAGGAACACACATACATATATATATTGATAAACACATTTAATCTTCCTTTGCGCCTCACAGTCGGGTAAAAATAGCAAAACAATAAACAATGGTAGCAATTACGCAAAAGAATAAAAAAACATGAAAAAATATAATTTCAATTCGACATTCGTGGGCGTAGCGGCTAATTTACAAAACATTTACTCATCGCACCCAATTTTCTAAAGCGACAAAGCGTGATGCAGATAATTACTTATATATTGTAACAATATAATTTATTTTTCCCGAAACAGTATAACAACCGAAATGCTTTTACAGCCCGCGGCGCCGCGAGCTCGAAACAAACACGTAAGCGTATCTCTCAAATCACATCTGTAATAAAATCTCTCCAAAGCGAGCTCTTATGCCTTCGATTTACACCTCCATAGTCACTCAATTATCTTTCTTATTCTAAGTAGAGTAGAGCTCACGGAAGCGCTACGAGCCAAGTTACAAAGTAATTAATAGTCACAAACTTGAGACTCGGAGGACGTAATATGTAATCGCGATCGACGATTTTGAAACATCTCATTCGACTCGCTCGTAAATGAATAAGTTGTTTGCTTTCAAATCTGATTTATATCTTATTTGCGTAATCTTAATTGCGCCTCCACAAACGATGTGTGGAGTTAACTTTCACTGATATGTTTGTTTGTAAAGTGTTTCGCGACTTTCATCTGTAAATTAGAGAAAGAAAATGTCAATATTTGTGTTAAGTCATAAATCTATAAACGTTTTTTACTTTTTATTATTTTTTATGGGACATATTTAGGAAAAAGTATATAATAGCTTCACGCTGTATCCCGCACACAGCAGGGTAGGCAGAGGGAACCTTGCCAAATTTTGGAGGCATTGCCTGTTAAGTGGCGGAACTGAACGCCGCGCTTTGCCTCGACCCCAGAGCGAAGAAATGGAAATATAAATTTGAATAAACATTTTATTTCCTCGAGTGGGAATCGAACTCACAACCATCATGTTAACAGTCTTACACTTGTGCCCCTGCGCCACGACTGGCCTCAAAGGTTAGAAAAAAGGATGTTGTTATTAGATTTACTTAGGAATATTTATTTTATTTATTTATATATACATTATTGCACATAATTACAAAAAAATGTACAAAAGGCGGGCTTAACGCTAAGGAGTATTCTCTACCAGCCAAAATACAATATATAATTACGATTTTTTTGGTAAACACTTTTGAAAATCTTACAAAATTATTTTTCATATACTTACATACTTATTATATTTTTATTCTAATAGACACTTCCTAATCTATTGCACTACAATTGTTACAATATAAAATATCTTATACCGGATAAAAGCGTCAGCGCTCCTATTATGGAAATAGCATATAGGGTAAAATATTTTAAAACCATACCTAAAGAAATTAATCAAGATACCTCAACAGTTTAGACGTAGGATTTTTTTTTCATTTCACAATGTTTATTCATAGCTGTATTGCGTGTGACGCAATTACGCATAGATACCAATAACGTAAACATATAAATAATAAAAATAATAATAAGCTTTTATTGCTGAAACTAAATTAACATTACTCTAAATTTAAAGTGGTTCCTCTTTTCCAGCTTGTCCTTCGACAAAGGTCTCCTCTAAAGCTTTCCATTTTATTTTATTCCGTTATAAGACGTGTCCACTTCTCTATCCTTTCCCTTAGCATGTGTCCTGTCCATCTCCACATTAGGTGTTTGTATGTCGTGTGTATGCTTTCAATTTTATTTTGTTCTTTATACTCTGTAATTTCACCTTGTCCTTTCTTTTCACTCCAATAACGCTTCTTTCCATTCCACTTTGACATACTTTGATTGTTTTAATCTGTTTATCATTCAATGCACAGGTTTGACATCCATATGATAAGCATGGCAGAATACATGTGTTAAACACTCTTCTTTTTTCTTTAATAGGCACATCCTTGTCCTTTAACACCTCACTCAACGACCAAAATCATTTCCAGCTACTTATTATTCTTCTATCTACTTCCTTTTGCATCATATCTTCTGTAGACAATAGTTGACCTAGATACAATGTGTATTCATTAATATTTGTCCATGATTTATTTTAATGTCTATTTTAGCCGAGTTTGTATAAATAACATTCGTTTTTGATGTGTTAATTGCTAAGCCTACTTTGGCATTTTCATCTGATAGTAGTTGTAGTATATGTTCTAAGTTATCTGGAGTCTCCGAAAACAGGTTAATGTCAACTTCAAAGCGTAAATGCTTAAGATTTACTCCATCAATGTTAAGCCCATTTTCGTCTCATCGCAGATTTCTAAGTACAATTTCTAGAACTGCAGAGAATAATTTCAGTGATATTGGGTCTCCTTGTCTGACCCCTCATTCGATAGAAAATTCTTCAACTGTTCATTTCACTTTAACTTTGGCCCTACTTCCTAAATAAATGTTCTCTAGTATCCGAATATACTTGGCTTGTACTCCCTGGCTACATGCCTTCCAGATGCTACTATGATTTATGGAGTCGAAAGCCTTGTTGAAATCAATGAACCCTAAGTAATAGGCCTTGTTGTATTTTTTGTACTTTTGAAGAACCTACCTAACTACGTGGATATGGTCTATCGTCGAGAACTTGCTCCGAAAGCCCGCCTGCTATTTTGATTAGTTTTCGTCGAGTGCTACAGCAATTCGTGATAGTATAATTTTTGAGATTTTATAGATGTTCGACATCAAACTTATTGGTCTGTAATTTCCTATATTTCTTCTGTCCCCTTTCTTGTGTAACAAGGTAATAGTGGATTTTGTCCAATCATTAGGGATGGTTTCGGTTGCCAATATATCGTTGAATAAATCTGTTATGATGGGAGCGAGCACCGACATTGCGTATTTTATTATCACATTAGATATTTGATCTGAACCTGGGGCTTTGTCCACTTCTGTGTTTTAATATCTTTCATCACTTCTTCTTGTAATATTATTGGTACTGTAGTGTTGATGATGGAAGAATAAAAGTCTACTTACGAATAGCACTGAGTTTAATCAACACGACTTATTATGTACATACAGTGTTAACATAAACAGTGAAACACGATTATACACGACACGATATACGGAAAAGTCAATCACAAACAAAAATATATATAACAACACGAAAGGCACAAATTTGGAAAAAAATATTAGATAAGACAAAGGAACGTATAGAAAGCACATCGAGTGGCAAGCATCGACTGTGAGAATAAAATATGCCGTCGACACGGGGGTAGGCGTGAATGTTGAACGCCTTACCGGTTCGGTCGACGGCAGCGAGCGCTTTCATATAAATATACTAAATACGAATACTTACTATAAAATATATAAATTATATTAAATATATGTATGTATATAAATGATAAATAAATAAATTGTTATATTGAAATACATAAATAACACATATTAAATAAACTGTAAATATAAATAATAGTTCCCTACATCACTCCCCTCCAGAGGCCGTGTCTACGGACGATAATAGTCAGGGAAATGTACATGTCTCCCTGACCGAGTAGTGTGTCTGAAGGGTGAGTGACGTAGTTGTGTGGTTGTGTGTGTATCCTTGTATGTGCCTGTTTGTGTATTTCCAGTTAGTGCTATTTGTAAAAAAATAACAAAACATCTTTCCAGCTGAGTGTGGCAAATGGTTCGGCTATCGACACATACGGTTGCATTAACCTAACATTAAATATAGGTTACGTCGAAATTTTCCGTGGCGTTTTATAATAGCTGACGTAACCAAACTTATCATAGGCGTATATTTTTTGGCACATTATAAAATTATTGTAGACCTTAGCAACCGAAAGTTAATAGATAGCCTGACCAATATAAGCACTGTAGCCAGTATTGTTAATTCAAGGAGCTTAATTACTAGTGTTAAGATATCGACTGGTGGCAATAGTATTTATCATAATATATTATCTGAATTTCCTGAGATAACACGACCCGCCGGTACACCACCAACTGTAAAGCATAACACAACACACCACATACGCACTACACCAGGTCCACCAGTGGCATGTTCGCCGAGGAGGCTAGCTCCCGAAAAATTAAAGATTGCTAGGCACGAATTCGACGCAATGCTGGCTAATGGCACGGCTCGTCCTTCCGACAGCCCATGGTCTTCGCCCCTGCACCTCGCGTCTAAAAAGGATAATGGCTGGCGTCCATGTGGAGACTACAGGCTCCTAAACGCCAGAACCATTCCGGACCAATACCCGATACGTCACATCCAGGACTACTCCAACAGTTTATTTGGTTGTAAGTATTTTTCAGTTATTGATTTAGTTAAGGCTTACAACCAAATTCCCGTCGCCGAGGAGGACATATCCAAAACTGCAATAACAACTCCCTTCGGTCTGTATGAATTTCCCTTTATGACGTTCGGGTTGAGAAATGCTGGGCAAACATTTCAGAGGTTCGTCGACGAAATGACCCGCGGACTTGACTTTTGCTATCCATACCTAGACGACTTCTTAGTGTACTCTAGGACACAGGAGGAACATGAAGACCATTTACGCCAGCTTTTCACCCGTATGAGA
>JAAIXJ010000075.1:30771-45923 GCA_013403705.1 Heliconius hermathena
ATTTTTAAAGTGTTATTCCACACTTAGGAAAGAAAAATACTTATTTAGAAAACGTATAAAAATTTGAACGCAGCGGGACTCGAACCCGCGCCTCCTGGAAACCGACCAGGCGCTCTGACCACTAAGCCATGCGTTCTCGCCAAGCTACGTCGAAATTTTTATACGCTTGTTACAACTTATTTATGTTGTTAGCATTAAATTTCGACGTAGGTTGGGGAGAACGCATGGCTTAGTGGTCAGAGCGCCTGGTCGGTTTCCAGGAGGCGCGGGTTCGAGTCCCGCTGCGTTCAAATTTTTAAACGTTTTCTAAATAAGTATTTTTCTTTCCTAAGTGTGGAATAACACTTTAAAAAAATGTTTAAAAATACTGAAAATAGTATAAAAGTTCGTTCAAGCTAGCATAAAGTGGTAATGAAGCACGTCACAATAAGTTACAAAAAATACTCTTACTATATATTTTTCACAGCTAAGCTATATGGATATATTATTTATAAAAATCACAGTATTTAATAAACAATCACTAAAGTGAAATTGTAAAAAAATCTACTTCACATCCATGGTTCAAATTTCACACAAATATGCCATGAATAAGATTAAGAACAATTTTATATTCAATAATGATTGGGTTACATATTATATGATTATTTAATTTGATTAACTTAAAAAAAAATGTGTAGACCGATATTTTATTGCGGCGGCCATTTTGTTTTTACAATACTACTAAATACACATTATTGCTTGTCATCTGGAGTAAAGGAGTACCAAATTTCAAGTAAATCGGCCAACAGGAAAACGGTCAAATTCTAATTTCTAGATTACATGAATGACGACGATTTTTTACCTTAACGCTATATACACCTGCATCTGAAGTTGACTTGGGAGCGTTAACTAAATAAGACTATATAAGACTAAGACTATAGAAGATAATAATAAGACACTCCGTTCCCATTAAGACAATTTCTCATTTTCCACGGAATTCTAAGAAGATGCCTCGCCTTACAGTCACACTTTTGTGCCGCCGAGCCACGACAGTGGTCAAGATCAAATAAAATCTTTAAAAATCAAGCACTTGGAATGTGTGATGTGAATACACAACTTTTGAATGTTCTTAATTCACAATAACGTGTATATGTATATAGAGGCTAAATTCCTGTGTTCAAAAGTCATCTGTTGGAGACACCTTTGCACTATCTTTACGATTCTTAGTCATTCCATTTGACCACGAGAGCGGAGCCACAGGTAAAAGCTGTTGGATATATAAAACTAAATACTCCTCTATAGTTAACGCGACAAAATTAAATTCTAGATTAAGATTCATTCTACTTTATATACCGTTATGTCAAGTGAATGCTAAAATGTGGTTTGTAATTTGAATAACAAATGAGCATTAAGTCCCGGGAATGGCAAGGTAGAAACAAATTATTTAAAGTCGATACACACTTCTAAGACACTGAAAGGACCTGATTAAAATATTTCCAATTAATATTTAATTAGTTTCAGTTTCTACAGATGGGGAGTATTGTGGACTATTCAAAATAAATCACACTATAATAGTTTTCGGTTTCAGTACTTATGGCAAGCTAAAATACAAAATAATATTAAGATTTTAACTTCTTTCATTTTTACTTACCTTCCCTGTTGCATTTGAGTTTCATAGTAAGGTTATTGTGATAAATCACAGTTCAGATTCAACGTCCAGCCTATAAAATATTACTAATATGCTGGCTGTCCTACATTCATTTTTTATGCTTGATAATCGCAAAATGGAATTTAGATAGTACTTCTTTGCAATATTTCGGTATCAATACAGTTCTATGGTATTAATTCATTAGAGGCATTGGCAAGAACATTAGAAAAAAAATATAGCTGTTTACAACTAAAATTAGATATGAATAAAATTAGATATTACAGATTTGTCATAGCAATTAAACTTTGGGATGGATGTAATTCTCTCATATTACTCAATATTGAGTTCGATTCAGATGTTAACTATGGAATACTGATGCAATTAAATATTACAGACTTATCTTTTCGTACTCTGTTATGTAAAAGTTACTTTTCTATACAATAATATGACAATGTATTATAAGTGCCACTATGCTATCAAGTGCTATAGTGAATTCACTGTAAAGACGTTAAAATGATGAAACCAACTCCCGCGTTCCATCAGGCAGTCAACAATACTTCGCATATTCAAACGTTGTCTTAAACAACATTGTCTGTCGTTAGAGTCTACGTATTTAAAAATCAAAATTAATTTAAATCAGCTTTACTAATTATGTATTACAATTCCAATTAAATAAACATTTAATAAAATATTTGTTACAAATTTCAGTTAAATATGTATTATATTGAAATAGGCATTAAATAATGTATTTCAATATAATATATTTTATACAAAAATTTGTATTTTATATTGTTTTAATCTTCTTTTTTTAGCAGTTTGAACATGGCATTTTAGCAGCATGAACTGGAGCTATATAGTCCTGGAGTTATAATAATATTATAACTCCAGGTCTATATAAATCCAGTCCATTTACTTTACAAATCTTTATGTTTTAAAAAAATAGGCCGTTATGGTGAAGTGGCACTGCGTATGAATATAAGCGCGATGATTGTAGGTTCGATTCCGCCACTCAACACGCAATGTGCCAAAAATTTTACAGAAAGTGGGGAACAGGTTGTATTAACGCTGGGTCAGTCTGCCTACCAGTATCCTGTATGTAGTACGTAGAATAAACCGTGAAGATGCTTTCTTTTTCATAATACTCTTAAAAAAATATTAATTGTTATAAAAAATAATTCATTAAAATAGGACATAATTATATATTTTAATTTCACATAGCTAAAATAATTTCGATCAATTCCACATCATAATCACTAAAAAATCTAAACAATAATTTACTTTCAGTGACAAAATCTGAGACGCAAAGCTCACTGTAAATTAGGGAAGCCGGACACGAAAACGCTATCAGGTTTACAAAACACTCTTCCAGGTGGAAATCAAGTACAAAACCACCATTTTTATATTTTTTATTGTCATATACAAATTCAATCAAGCCTATATAATACTAAATTATTTTTTTACTAAGAAAAAATGTCCATGACAAAAAACTGTCTTACTTGCTTTAATATTTAAAATAATATCAATTACTTTCTAATGACTAGTGAAAACGCGGCTTGGGGTTGCGCCACTCAACGTGCAATATCTCGAAAATTGGGCGGAACGTGTCTAACACTAACTTTCTGCCTACCCTGCTAAATGCGGGATACAGCGTGAAGCTACAAAAAAAAGAAACAGCTATTATTTCCTAAAATCCCTCATTTCAACAACAATAATATATTCATTCAGTGTTTACCGTCCAGCTCGCCAGCGCAGGTCCGTCCGTGGCGGCGGTGCACGTAGCGTCGGAATATTAAGTCAGTATCCGAGCCAATAAGAGCACCAAACAAGTTTTGTAAACCTGATAGCGTTTTCGTGTCCGGCTTCCCTAATTTACAGTGAGCTTTGCGTCTCAGATTTTGCTACTGAAAGTAAATTATTGTTTAGATTTTTTAGTGATTATGATGTGGAATTGATCGAAATTATTTTAGCTATGTGAAATTAAAATATATAATTATGTCCTATTTTAATAAATTATTTTTTATAATAATTAATATTTTCTTAAGAGTTAGTACTCTTAGAAAAAGAAAGCATCTCCACGCTTTATTCTACGTACTACATACAGAATACAGGTAGGCTGACTGAGACAGCGTTAATACAACCTGTTCCCCATTTTCTGCTAAATTTTTAGTACATTGCGTGTTGAGTGGCGGAATCGAACCTACAATCATCACGCTTATATTCATACGCAGTGCCACTTCACCACAACGGCCTACTTTTTTCAAATATAAAGATTTGTAAAGTATAATATTATTACTCTAGGGCTGTCGAGAAAAAGTTCAACATGTTCAAGCTGCTAAAAATATAAGATTAAAACAATATTTAATATAAATTTTAGTATAAACTATATTATATTAAAATACGATATTTAATACCGATTTCAGTATAGTACATTTGTTGTTGTAGTTATAATACATTTTATTTTACTGAAATTTGTAACAAATATTATATTAAATGTTTATTTAATTGGAATTGTAATACATAATTACAATTCCAATTTAAATAAACATTTAATACAATTAAACTTGCCTAAACGTTCATTCAGCAAAATCAACAATATTCAATTCAAACCAGCAAAAGTCCGCTCGAAAAGTTCCAGGAACAGGAAGTGGGTCGCAGGAGAGTTGCCTTACAATCGCCTACAGGTTTGTGTAATCTTGCATAGGACTTTTATTAAAGCACGCTATTCAGTGCTTTCGCCTATTGTCGTGGATTTTTTTAGTAATGTAGAATAAGTATAAACGGCATAAGTGGCGTTGTTTTCTGAATGGATGGGATGGTTACAGATTCAAATATTAAATAAGCCAAGAAGTACAAGGAGCACAAGCTTACGACTATAAATGCGATAGGGTGTGAGTTCAATTCTCACTCGGGGAAATGAAATATTTAATGTTTTTTTTATTTCTTAGCTCTGATCGAGGCAAAGTTAAAACAAATACGTTTAGAATTTGGAAAATGGGAAGCGAAATGTCTTAATACTAAGCTCCCTCTGCCCACCCCGTTGCATGCGGAACACAGCGTATTGCTGAAAAAAAAGTCTAACATTCATTCGGAAGGTGAAGAGCGGAGTGTTTTAATACTAGGTTCTCTCTGCCTACCGTGCAACATGTGTTCTATCTACAGCGTGAAGCTTAACGAAAACGAAAAAAATATACCTGTATTTGGAGGCCAGTCGTGGCGCAGGGTGGCAGTTCTCCAAAACGCACAAATTTCAATTTCCTTGTGATTACTCATTAATAGTAAATAAATTTAATAAGATGAATATCATATTAAATACATAACTAAATAATAAACAAGTCGTCTAGACAAGTTTAATGATTTAGTATATGCAAAAATATATTTTAAGAAAAAACCTTCAAAAAATTGAATATTTTACGTGGAGATTTGGCGTGTTCTTAGCTAATTTATTTTCAAAAATATTCGTAATTAAACTATATTAATTTTATTTGCTATTTTTAATGAAATAAGTACATACTTAAAGGTTTTAATAATAAAACGTGCTTATAATTTAGGTGTAGCTACACAAAAATCGATCGCAAAAAAAGTTTATAAAAATGGGGTCATTGATCGAGCAAGTTTTTGTTTTAATTATTGCCACGAAAATACGTTATNAGCAAAAAAGATTAATGAAGAAAAAGTGAGCGGTAATAAAGATAGACCTTCGAAAATACAGCATCAAAGATAATGAAGGAGAAAAATCACATAAAAAGCATGAGGACGCCCCAGATGGCATGTATGAAAAGTTTATGATAGTGGACGAGGTCAAAGAGGTATATAGAGACCGTAGCGTTTGGGGTTCCGTTCTCTCTGACTTTCCCACTGGTATTACAGCGTGAAGCTAAATAAGTAAGTATTTAATTTCAATTCTGTTGTAAAGAATCATTATTGGTACCAGCGCTGGAGAAAAATGATTTTTCTCCAGTTGCTTATCATTATTCTACACTAATCGTCATTGTCCGATTTAACACATTTTTTAAAAATTCCATTTATAAAATAAATAGGGGTTGTTCATAGATGCCACTTCAATAAACGTGCACTATAATGTCCAAGCTTACATCTCACATCAAAATTACGGCTTTACACGCTGGTTTTAAAAAAGACATAATTTTTGGTTAAAAATAACAATTTTAGGAGAACAGCCCAGGGGCACAAAGTGTGACTGTAAAATCGACTGGTTGTGGGTTCGATCCTACTCGAGGAGATAGAATATTTATTTAAATGTATATTTCCATTTCTTCGCTCTGGTGTCGAGGCAAAGCGTGCCGTTGAGTTCTGCCACTCAACACTAAATCCCTTCAGAATTCGGCAGAAAGTGGGGAACGGAGTGTCTTAACACTAGGTTCCCTCTGCCTATCCTGCTATGTGCGGGATACAGCGTGAAGCTGATTTATTTTATTTATTTATTTGATACCTGTATTTGTCAAAGAAAATGTTTTTCAATATTATGAATTTCTAAATAAAATATATTATGATATTTTCAAGTTATTGTCAGCACAAACTCAATCTTAAACCCCGTAATAATAATTTACAAAAATGTAGCAAACCGTGCGAAATTCCAACCGAGGAATGTCACGAAGATACGAAGAGAGCAAACGAGGCGGAAACCCCATTTGTGACACCTCGGTCACGTGGGACCTCGACGACGCCCCCAATAAAACCAATATCTGATCATAACACTGTACCCAGCCAAGATTGACCTCCCCAATCTGAAGAAAATACACTTCCACCTTCAAAAATCATTTTAGTTGTGATCCAAGAAAGGTCAAAATAAGCTGGTCCACGGCTTCGAGTCGACTCCAGGGAGATAGTCAGCCAATGTGCTCGCAAGTACGCGATTGGACCACTTATAATGAGCGAGGGGATACCGTAATATTAGATGAGATTATATTCAAGCGTAAACATATTTTGTTACAAATAGATAGCCAAATGTGTATATCATACATTTGTGTAACAACGATAAAGGACTTATAAATAGCATTTCATAACCATTAAAGGTGGTATTATATTGAAATCTTACGTAGTGTTAAAACATTTTATTCTTCATTTTCTGGCCAATTTTCGATGTTGAGTAGTGGGTTTCAACACTGCATAAACTATCACGTTAACTGCTAGATACTGTTTTACTGCGCCACAACGGTCTCCGCTTACAGTGCGTGTGCCCGCGACGCCCATATTCATTTGAACTTTTACACGATATTTAAATATGAGTATATACTAACATGTAACGATTTATTAAAAACATAATTTATATTCAAATTGAATGAGTTAAATAAAATGTAAATGTAATTAAACTTTGACAAGTTAATTTATACTCAATATTTCTTTTAATTAATACCATTCATTAGTGGTTCATACATGTGCGTAATGTGAAGCTATTACTTATACGGATATCGATATGGTAGTAGATGTACTGTAAATTATAAATATGAATTTCTGAAATTATTGTTTCGGTTGTAATCGTAATTGTAGCAATTCTTTTTAGTTTCAAATTTTATTCCTTCAATTTTCTTTAAAGATATTTTTATCAATTTTTGAGACATTAAGTGTCAAATTGCGAAACTCCACTCCGCGTTTTGTCTACTAGAGTGAGAAAATAAATAAATAATTCCACCCAGTGGGGGTCAAAACCACAACTATTATGTTTATTTTCAGTAGTTTTACAGATTTTTGTTATATATTACAGAGTTCAGTTTTGTGAGTGTCTCTCCCTGACAATATCTTGACGTTGGTGGTCAATAAACGTATTTACACTGCACCACGATGACCTTGTGATGTAAACATAATATTATACGACATTGATACATATGTATTTAGTAAACCTAATAGTGTATAGAATGCGAGATTGTGAGATACATCACATAATCGACTTATTTATATGACCCGCGGGGACGTCCCCGCTATTATCTATGAAATAAGTATCAAAGTCTGATCCGCATCGAAATGAGAACAAAAACCAATGTATTTCCTTATTAGATGAGCCTCACCGCAGAAGTCGTTATTTTGTTTCATTTGAGGAGCATATTATATGTGCTATTTTATTTATTCATATATTTTTTTAACAATAAAATAAAAATTTCGTAATGAATTGTCGTTTGGTTTTTGAATGAACTGAGGAAAGAGTCTAAATCTAAAACCATAATACGAGAGAAGGACAAGAAATGAAAAAATAATTTTATTTATTACTATGAATAAATGGATGGAGTGAGTTGCGAGTGTGGATGAATGAACGCCAAGTTCGTGTTTATTCAAATCAGGAAAACACCTTTAAATCAGCTTCACGTTGTATCCCGCACATAGCAGGGTAGACAGAGGAAACTTAGTGATAATACACTCCGTTCTCCACTTTCCGCCGAATTTTGGAGGCATTGATAACGGAACTCAATGCAGCGCTTTGCCTCAACATCAAAGCGAAGAAATGAAAATATAAATTTAAGCAAATATTTAATTTCCTCAGGTGGGGATCGAACCTACAACAAATCGATTTAACAGTCGCAGCCTTATATATTTATTGTTAATGTTATACAAAACTAAAAGAGATTTAAATGATTTGTTATCTTGATATTAAAAATTCGTTCCGCCATTATAATAAATAATTATTTAAAACATTAAATATTACGTTAGTATTGTTCATGGCGTTAAGTTACGCTGTTAAAGCAGGGGATAAAGTATCTTCACACCATATCTCTGCCTACTTTAGAAGTCTACTCTAGATTTTAATAATAATAAGAATTGGAAAATATAATTTATTATTTTAATTAATTATGTCGATTATATTTGATGTTACCATAATTTGTTCTTAAAAAAAGAAGCTGTTCTCAGATAATTTTTCTTAAAATAAATTACAAAAATATTTATTTCTTAAATCTTTTGGAAGCTTCTAAATTAATGTTACAAATAGCTCAGCGTAATTGCATGTATTCTCGAAAGAAGACAGACCAAATCCCAAGTTACAGCTTACATACTATATAACCGTATAAAATTTTCAAAGCAACAAAACATAAATGTACGGATTTAGAAAAGGAATTTAAGCGAAAAGACAAGATAAATTCAGTGCAACTTTGGAAATTCGAAGCTACACACGTTCACAACTATTGAAAAAGAAAATAACTCGGGGTAGAGGAAAAATTGGCGGCGAAGGGAAGAGTTCTAGAAACTTTTAACCTACAACTATTTATTTATGGCACCCGCGGGCCTCGTGCCGGTACCTACCTGACAGCCTGCCAGGGCGGTGCGGTGTACCGCAAGGCGACCGCTCCTAACTCCATCTAATACGACTTAAATTCATTCGACAGAACCTCTAAGACTTTCAGCTTCACCAATGAAAGTTACGTGGAAACAAAAATAAATATATTTCGCTAACTTTGCGTGCTCATTAACGGTTTCTGATTCGTTATAAATATTCATTGTTTAATAAAACTTTCGCCTGAAAATGTACGTATAGTTGAATTATTAATGTAATGGTTACCTACTGTAGTATTTACTTGTGATTTTTAATAATATTTTACTTAATTCTTGGAAGTAAAGGAGGAGATTATTAAAAAATTTAAAATTAAATTACAAAAACCAGACAAGTGCGAGTTGGTCTCGCCTACCGAGGGTTCTGTATGAAAATTGGAGGGCATGAGTTTTTTCTGAAGGTTCGACCCCCCTTTTACGGCTATTATTTTTTTAGGGTTTAATCATATATGTATAACTAGCGGCCTGCCTGCAGCTTCGCCCGCTTTAACTACATGATTATTGATTTAATAAACAGAATTGATTGACCATTATAATGACTTCTAATATGATTTTTTATTACTTTAATCTGTAATATTCTAATATGATTTTTTTACTACATTATCGTAATTTCTATAAGAATTTTTGATTGTTTCGAATTAAAAAATACGACCATTGTTGATATTTGATATTTATAAAATATATATAAAGCTAATTATTTATACCACGTATATATTTTTGTAACATTATGTTCTTTTTACCTATGTAATGTACGTCTCATCATAATTATAAAACTCTGTTAAATGTGCTGATGTCAATGAATAATTTAATTTACTCTTCCAGAAACAGTCTTAAATGTTAAATTATTGATTTGAAGGATTTATAATATTTTTTGCAAAATAACTGTAATAATTGCATATAAACTCCTGTACAGTTTTTAAATTAGTTACATATATTATTTATTATAATAGCTAAATGTACAATTGGTAAATATGTAGTTATTACAGAGTACACGTAGAAAAGCTGTTTTTGTATAGATGGCATTTTTATATAGATCTATTTCAAACGAACATACGAACCGAAGAATCTATGTATTTACTTAATATTTCTTTGAAGATTAAATCGGTCTTCAAGGAAATATTAAATTTCTGTGTTGAATTAATCACGACTTACTGCTATGATTTATGAAGGTAATCTCCACTAATAATTCAATTTTGTTTACTTTATTGTATGAAATATTGTAAAATAGTGCTTTAAAAATATATATTTTTATCAACATTCATATAACCCAGACGTTTCGAATGTCATTATTTGGCCAAGAATCTTACCAGCGCGATTGCTATATAACATTCGCAGGCAAACTAACGGCTTGAGTTCATTCAAATCACGATAACTTTTTTTTTAATTAACCCATTTTGATAAAAGAAACTTTAATTGTTAAGTTGAGCTAAAACAAATCAATTGGTGAAACTTTTAAGTAAATCAGTTCAGTACTTTCAGAGAAAAATGTGACCATACATATCGACAAACAGACAGACAGACAAGAAATTCAAAAAAAATATTTTTGCTTTCTATTATTCTTTTTAAGTGTCCCTCTATCCATTTCAGTCAAAATGATTAAATGTACAGACAAAATATTTTTACTGTCTTATTATATATAGAGATAAATTAAATAAATCAGCTTCACGCTGTATCCCGCCCACAGCAGAGTAGACAGAGGGAACCTAGTGTTAAGACACTCCGTTCCCCACTTTCTGCCGAATTCTGGAGGCATTGCGTGTTGAGTGGCAGAATTCAACGCCGCGCTTTGCCTCAACACCAGAGCGAAGAAATGGAAATATAAATTTAAGTAAATATTTCATCTCCTCGAGTGAGGATAGAACCCACTCGAACTTGTACTACCTGTAGATGCTAGCTGCCTAATATAATAATTCTAGGTCAACTGGAAATACCCTATTAATTTTGATTCCCTTTATAGTATCGAAATATACGTTTTCTACTCTTTAAGGCTATTATTTTTTAGTATTTAACCGCAATTGTTCAGTTTTCTGTTTTTTTCCCTGAACTAGTATTACTTGTACCCTGTCGATTTTGATTCCCTCGATAGTGTCGAAATACGCGTTTTTTGCATAATATGATAATGGCCATATCTTTTTTCTAAGTAAATATAAAAATACGTTTTTATTAGGAAATCATGGAGTCGTAGATCTATATAGTTTGAATTTCAACTCGATATCTCCAAGCGTCCCTAAAATAAAGGCTCTTGATAGAAAGACAGACAGACGGAAAACAAAGTGATCTTATAAGGGTTCCTTTTTTCCTTAAACCCTAAAAATTTAAGAAATAAAAATATATTATATTACTTTAATTCACAATATAATGTGCTTTTGTAGGTTCACGTTGTATCCCGCTCATAAGCAGAGTAGGGCAAACTTGGGAACCTAATGTTATGAAACTCCAGTCTCAGACACTTACGTTCCAATTTTTCACCGAATACTTAATGGGTCAACGGTCAAAATCTACCCTGATTAGCGTACGCAGACCAGTCCCATGCGATCGCCAACCTTCACTAGCGTCCATCAAAGTTCGCACATTTTCTTCAGGGGTGAGCTACTCTCGCCCCTCCCCGACCGGTGACGCTGTTAAGACCATCCCAGGTCAATAGCAGTATTGCCATGTCGAAAAAAAAGCCTAATACTCGATTGCGTGTTGAGTGGCAAAACTCAACACTCAACATAAAGCTGTTTTAATGCTATACATTACAATCTTTGTAATGTATAGCATTAAAACAGCTTTATGCTTTTTCCCGCACAGCGTGATAAACAAAGAGAGAACCTAGTGTAAGAACGCTCTGTGTTGCATGTTGATCGACGATACCCAATGACGCGCTTTATTTACTATAGCGGAGTAATGAAAAAATATATATTTGAGGGTACCATAGCCACACCCACGGCGTTCAACACCTCAATGACCACGTAAACAGAATTGCGGATAGTACCCATTTAAAAAAAATCTTCAAAATTCTATAAAATATTTATTATAAATATGTACGTACATATGTAGGTATAGTTGACCTATTTCTGCTATCGATTTCTAGTTATGAAATAAGCTTCGATATATAAAATTATTTCTTATAAAAGCCAATATAACTTTTATACACTTTACTTATTCCATAATATACGAGTATAAGTACGTGATGTGCCACAGGTATAAAAAATATCTATTGAAAATATAAAATATCACAAGGACACCATTGTGATTCGAGTGAAAAATTTGTCTCTGTGCATGAGCTACTTTATTTTCAAATTAAATCAGCTTCACGTTGTATCCCGCACACAGCAAGGTAGACAGAGGTAACATAGTGTTAAGACACTCTGCTTCCCACTTACCGCCGAATTTTGGAGGCATTCTGTGTTATGATATATTAAATATTTCATTTTTTCGAGAGGGAATCGAACCCACAACATGTTGCACTTAAGTTCCTGTGACATTACTGATCTGGGTTACTTGTGGGGTCGATTTCACTCATGGGATCGTTAATGGTTTTTTATAAAGAAACATACACAGCGTTGAATTCCGCTAACTCAACACGTAATAGTTATTTAGAAAACGTATAAAAATTTGAATGTAGCGGGACTCGAACCCGCGCCTCCTGGAAATCGACCAGGTTCCAGTTCCAGCAGCAGCAGTCCCAATCGGGACCTGGTTGGTTCCCAGGAGGCGCGGGTTCGAGTCCCGCTACGTTCAAATTTTTATACGTTTTCTAAATAAGTATTTTTCTTCCCTATGTGTGAATTAACTAACACTTTAAAAACATTTAAAAATATTCAACACGTAATATTCTTAAGATGGGGGAGAGTAGAGACAAACATAATCTCATTTTAAAAAAAACCGAACAAGTGCGAGTCCCACTCTCCCACCGAAGGTTCCGTACAAAAATTGGAGGTCTCGAGATTTTACTAAAATTCAGGCTTAGCTTAGCTTTTCATTTGGCCCCTTACTTGAAATAGCGAATTTAATACCAAATTTTGCCCCCTTTTAAGATTTTTATTTTTTTATGATTTAACCACAAATGTATAGTTTTCAGATTTGAAATTTAGCATCTACAGATAGTACCAGTTCAAGTACTATCTGTAGATGCTAAATATTAAATTTCATAATTCAAGTCCACTGGAATTATCCTTTTAATTTTGATTCCCTTGATAGTGTCGAAATGCGCGTTTTAGCCATATCTTTTTTTAAGTAAATATAGAAATATTTTATTGCCAGGAAATCTTAGTATATGGTTTGAATTTCAACTCGATATCTCCAAGCGTTCCTGTGATAAAAGGCCTTGACAGACTGACAGGCGGACTGACAGACAGACAACAAAGTAATCTTATAAGGGTTCCTTTTTTCCTAAAAAATTACGGAACCCTAGAAATGCATAAAAATTGTTTATATAAAAATAAAATAAAAGTATTAAAATAATACAGCATATTATAAATAGTATTATAAAATATAAAATTTGGCATAAAAAATCCAATTTAGTTCCGTAGCATGCGTAAACGGCACTTAATAGGAAAACTTGAATACTTCATATCGCCCCAGTTTAAAGATATTCGCAAAGTTTAAAAATGACTTTTGACCTGCATGCGTCAAACCTCTGGCGCGTTATTTCGAGAGGTTTTTTTAATAGCTTCACTTGGTATCCCACATACAACAAGGTAGGCAGAGAGAACTTAGTGTTCAGACATTCTGTTCTCCAAACACAGTCCAATTTTCGAGATATAGTGTGGTAAGTAGCGGAATTCAACACTGTGGTTTGACTTGTTACCTTGAGAAAATTAGAATATGTCTGTCTGTCGTTAGCTTCTTCGGTAATTTGACGGTTTAGATTTCGAATTATACAAATTTTCATGTAAAATTATGTATCATTATATAACATAATGTTTTATATATTTCTAAGCTAAGACAACATTTGGGGATGGTCATTGGTTCGATCCCCATTAGAATTATTTTTTTATAGATTAGTGGCTCACTCTGGTGACTAAGACTAAGTGATAACATGTTTTGAGTTCCACCGCTCAACACGCAATACCTTGAATTCGAGTGTAAGGTGGAGGTGATTTATATATACTGGTCTAGGTGTGCTCTGCTTACTCTGTTGTGTGCGTGAAATTGAAGAAAAAATACCTAAGCTTATTCAATTCAAACAATATACGAAATTATAACATTCGGAATAATTTTATATTATTTGTTTTCTATCATCCAAATTAAATAACTAAATTTGCTTTTGCAACGTAAAAACAAATAAAATGAAATATTGTTTAATACTGAAGTAAAAATGTACTATATATTTAGTAGAGAATGGCAGTTCTCCAAAACGCTCAAATTTTAATTTCCTTGTGATTACTCATTAATAGTAAATAATTTTAATAAGATGAATATCGTATTAAATACTTAACTAAATAATAAACAAGGCGTCTAGACAAGTTTGATGATTTAGTATATACAAAAATATATTTTAAGAAAAAACCTTCAAAAAATTGAATATTTTACGTGGAGATTTGGTGTGTTCTTAGCTTATTTCTTTTCAAAAATATTCGTGAATAAACTATATTAATTTTATTTGCTATTTTTAATGAAATAAGTACATACTTAAAGTTTTTAATAATAAAACGTGCTTATAATTTAGGTGTAGCTACACAAAAATCGATCGCAAAAAAAGTTCATAAAAATAGCGTCATTGATCGAGCGAGCTTTTGTTTTAAATATTGCCACGAAAATACGTTATCTAACGTAGTGTTTATTTTGGCTTATAATAATGTTAGCATGCAGAGCTTTAATTTCCGACGGTGCAACTGCCGCCACGGATGCTTTAACAATTTATAAATAAGTCGTAAATTGGATTCTCCTAATTTTAGCACATGAATCGTCATTGATATCTTTATTTACTACTTTTAGATTAAAAATGTTTCGGCAATCGTTAATATATACTTATATTGACATTTTGAACAAATCTGTAACCAGCAAATTTCACGTACTATGAATGAGTTTTTCATAAAATTCCAACGTGTTTTATGTAAAAACATCATTGGTTGCGACGTCATTGCTAGTACAATTGTAAAAGATGGCAATGACGCTGGAAGAAAAGTAGGCGAAGACAATGATTATTAGCTTTTAGAGTAGACGAATGGGTCTGATTTCAGGCTGTAGTCCTGAATCTTAGACATATTTCTAATAGTACTAGTACTCACTGATGGGTCGTGTGAAGAATTTTTAGTCATAGCTG
>JAAIXJ010000075.1:46494-158654 GCA_013403705.1 Heliconius hermathena
ATATTTTGGAAGTACTTATTCCTCTTTGATCGATGGATCTTAAAACTTCCAGCTTCTTATGCGATAATTCGACTCCAAGTTTGGACGTCTCGTACCTCAAAATGAAACAGACTCCTTATTATAGCAACGATTACATATTGGTCTGTTCCCAAGATAGCATCCTAGGCACTCGTGTGTCCACAACTTAACCTTAAATATACTGATCCGCTAGGAATAAGTCAATCATACTTTTCACGGTGAGAATATAATAGAACGTGAAAATGGATTGATGATGAAGGAAAAGCAAAAAAGATTAATGAAGAAAAAGTGAGCGGTAATAAAGATAGACCTTCGAAAATACAGCATCAAAGATAATGAAGGAGAAAAATCACGTAAAAAGCATGAGGACGCCCCAGATGGCATGTATGAAAAGTTGATGATAGAGGACGAGGTGAAAGAGGTATATAGAGACCGTAGCGTTTGGGGTTCCGTTCTCTCTGACTTTCCCACTAGTATTACAGCGTGAAGCTAAATAAGTAAGTATTTAATTTCAATTATGTTGTAAAGAATCATTATTGGTACCAGCGCTGGAGAAAAATGATTTTTCTCCAGTTGCTTAATCATTATTCTACACTAATCGTCATTGTCCGATTTAACACATTTTTTAAAAATTCCATTTATAAAATAAATAGGGGTTGTTCATAGATGCCACTTCAATAAACGTGTATTATAATGTCCAAGCTTACATCTCACAGCAAAATTACGGCTTTACACGCTGGTTTTAAAAATTAATTTTTTTGGTTAAAAATAACATTTTTAGGAGAACAGCCCAGAAGTTGATGCCGGTGAAAATTCGATCACACGCCGTATGCGGTCGCACCGGGTGGGAACTTGGGGGACGACGTGCATGTGAATTGGAATGGATTACTGTTGCCTTACTTTACTTTGGGTAGAACTGTTATAATAGAGGTAATGTATTGTATGCATTGTAGCGGCTTCGCTTTATTCTGCATAGCAGGGCATACGGAGGGAACGTGGTCTTGGAACAATCTGTTTCCCACAATCCGCTTAATTTTCGAAACATTTAGTGGCGAAATTCAATGTCACTCCGATAGTGTCTAGCAAAGTGAAAAAATCATAATTCTTTACTGGAGTCAAGTCAAACATCCACAGATACTGATTGAAATAACTAAATAAATAGATATTGACGAAAGTATCTTTGGCTTATTTGGTTTAAAGCTCTTATCTCAAAAACTACTGATATGATTTCTTTTTCAGTGTGCCTACGGAACAGAAAAAAGGGAAAATATGTGCATTACTTTGGAGAAAAAGTGAACAATATCAGGGAAAATAGGCGCAGTGTCTTAACACTAGGTTGATTTTTTGTTTTTAACTATAATAATCTTTTAGAGTTTACAATATCTACGTTAATATTAGGTATATTAATAGTAAAACCAACAAGAAATCCCAACGTAAGTGAAATTCGAGTTATGTTTATACACAAAAAATTGAGGTTTATATTTCTATTTTTTGTGTATACGGTAATCGTCAAAAAACCTATACATTTTAAAATAGGAAACATTTGTTTTTATCGACCATATAAATTTTACTTTGTTTTTTTTTTCAATTTACGTCAAAGCGTTGAATCAAAGTAAACATTTGTCTGTATATACAACATACCTATACTTCGCAAAGAAACGTTTTAAAAATAACAAAGCCTATTTACGTTTGTATCAATGGATGTATTTGACACATTTCAAAGAATATATTAAAAGGAGACGCTTCGGAGCGACTTTCCAGCAATTACGTGAAGCTGTGAGTTCATTCGAGTGTGATTTAATAATTTTCTCTAAAGAAAGTATGCGTGTCATTGTCGCAAAACACGTTCGAGCGTCCCTCGGTGTCTGCTATATTATATATATATATATTATTTTAACATTTTATGTATTATTTCCTAATATTTATTCAAGTAAATAGCTTCTGTGAAGTACGCGATCAGAAATTTGTGAGACTTCAGAAAATTGTCTTTAATAATACAGTTTTTTTCCCCTTTTACCAAAAATATTTGCGGAGCGCTCTGTAGGAGTTATTTTGCAATTTACCCATTTAATATAATTAACATTGTCAGTTTATTTGGTTTTGGGTTAAAATCATGTGAAAATAATTTAAAACGAAATTAACGAACGAAGAATAAATATTGATGATCGCTTCACGTTTGAGATCCGAGTCAAAATATAAAATGTAATCTCCGGATCTCAATTACACTCACATATGTAAGTTTGGAAATTACTGTGCATGCATCATAATTATAAAAAAAATGTACTACTTTCATACAATTTATGATTTTTTTGGTAAAGTTGAAAATAACAGCTTTAATTTTTTTTTTAGCTTTACTTAAAGTCACTTCCCCCTTACCTTTCCACCTGAATAGAAGACGTTGGATGTTGAAAATTGAATGCTTACCAGTGCGAGAAACTATACAAATTGCTAAAAAAAAAAAAAAAAATCAGCTTCACGCTGTATCCCGCACACAGCAGGGTAGGCAGAGGGAACCTAGTGTTAAGACACTCCGTTCCCCACTTTCTGCCGAATTCTGGAGGCATTGCGTGTTGAGTGGCAGAACTCAACGCCGCGCTTAACCTCGACACCAGAGCGAAGAAATGGAAATATAAATTTAAGTAAATATTTCATCTCCTCGAGTGGGGATCGAACCCACAACCAGTCGATTTTGCAGTCACACCTCGTGCCGCTGCGCCACGACCGGCCTCACACACTACAAATTGCTAGTATAGACAAAAATTGACTCGGCTGAATATGTTAGACTAAGATCCTTTTAGAGGTGAGTCGAGTCGCGACGTGACATCGCCTCCACGCGCCTCCACGCGCCTCCTCGCGCCATCTGACTGCTACCGAGCACGTACCGAGTTATGACTATTACAGATTAATTCATCTTCAGCACTGTTTCCAATCGATAACGTGATATTTAAGGATTTTTTGATATTTCATATATTTGTGACATTGCATCTGTAGGCGTCGACAACTGGTTACATAGGAACACTGTAAATTTTTGTTATCATCACGCTGTATTCCAGATCCCAGGCAGACGAAGCGTAATATCAAAACCGCAGAACTCAATGCCCCCGATTTCTCTTATTACTAGAGCGAAGAAATAAACATAATTCATGGAAATGGAACCTACAACTGTCGCGTCTACAGATATCGCTGTGCCAGTGGGCCACGATTATATTTATTTTTTATGTATTTTTAAGGAATATATTGAAAACTTAATACATGTTACAAATATACAGTCAGTAACGTAAAGCAAATAACTTATAAACGTCTTAAAGTGATAGTACAATGGACAATGGAGACACAGCCCGGAGATTAATTCTTCGTAGCCGCCGCCGTTTACAAAAAGCCTCCAAGTTTATCGGCTTCCGTGCGTGATCTCACTTGTGCAGATTTTTCTTACCATGGCTCTTGCTCTTTTGTTTCATACTCTTACTATATAAATACAAGATTAGAGAAGAGTTTCACGCTTTTTCCCGCTTAACAAGGTATTATAGACAGAGGGAACCTAGTGCTATGACACCTGCTCTCCACTTCCGTCCAATTTTTAGGACATTGCGTGATGAGTGAAGGAGTTCGTCTGTCTAGATAGTTAATAACTTATATTTGTAGTTCATTTCATACAAAATGAGTGTATATGCCAGAAAAAAAAGTGTGTCTGCAAACGCGACTGGTAGAAGTAGAAATGAAATATTTATTCAAATTTATATTTCAATTCCTTCGCTCTGGTGTCGAGGCAAATCACGGCGTTGAGTTCCGCCACTCAACAAACAATACCTCCAGAACTCAGCGGAAAGTGGAGAACGGAGTGTCTTGACCTACTTTGCTGTATGCGGGATACAGCGTGAAGATGATTTAAAACAATATTTTTTTACCAAAATTATTCATAAAATTCTTGTAATTTTAAATAAATAAAATTTCATATAAGGGAAAGTTGTATGTATGGAAAATGATATAATTCTTGTTAATGAACGTAAATGACCATTAGCTTTAATGAATTTATCAAAGTATGCAGATTTAACGGCGCAACTGCGGAAACAGGACAGTATGGAGAAATTATATTAAAATTAAAGTAGCTTTAAAAATGCAGGTGAAAGAAATTGTAAGTTAAGTATTAGAAATATATATAATACTTAACTTACAATTTCTTTAACACCCTATCGCATTTATGGCACGTTAGGCAGGAGGAACCTGGGAATTTAGTATTAACACGTTCCGATTTCCTTCTCCGATTAATTTTCGACATATTGAGTGTTGAACAGCGGAGTCAACGGCGCACTTCGTATTTTTACTAGAGTGAGGAAAAAAATAATGAGTTGTCACGAGTGGGAATCGATCCACATCCGTCACGTTTATTCAGACGCTCTGCTGCTGTGCCACCACAACCCCAACATATATATTT
Organism: Heliconius hermathena; assembly: GCA_013403705.1. Lineage (NCBI taxonomy): Eukaryota > Metazoa > Arthropoda > Insecta > Lepidoptera > Nymphalidae > Heliconius > Heliconius hermathena. Next base: position 50,945 of record JAAIXJ010000075.1, read on the forward strand.
TTACGCGATATGTCATTGCTCTTTGTCTCATCAAAATTAATATAAAAAAAATCATCATCCTGAATAGGAAACAAACCCATAACTAACTGTTAACGCTACAGTCGACACTGCGCCGCAATGGCCTCATACTAATAAAAAATATAGTATTCTTTTTCTGTTCTCTTGATTTTTTATTAATATAGAAAAAAAGCTCATCTATCTAGGTACGAGTATTTCATAGAAAAGTTAGGTCGCCAACGCTAGCCTGCACCTGGCCAGCGTGTATCAGACCGACCGACACCGAACGATCCAACTCCCTGTTTATTTTAAATCCAATTTAGAAGAAATTTACACAAACTATTATAGACCTTTCATTGAAACTATGGAATTTATTTTTGGCTTCATATAATAATATACCGTGTTATTAATTTTGTGCTTCATTTTGTTAACGCTATTGCAAATTAAATTTAAATTGTTTTACAGTAATTACTTTGAAGGAGATAAATTATAAGATTAAAAATACAAAGAAAAGCTTTAAGTAGAATGAAAATATAAAAAATATATTTTAAAGTATCACGATTTAGAGCTAGACTTCACATAGTAAAAAGTTTCCGTAAATACATAAAGAAACCATAGTTTTCCGTCCAACAAATAGGCAATGCAAAGACCAATTTCATGTGGGTAATTAAGCAGGTGCAAAAACCCTGTAAAGTTAATTTACAGACATTTAAAACAATGTCTGAATTTGCAAACGCGTCCTTGTGCGTCCGGGAGATCGAACTTCGATCGATCGTGCCAGACATAGCAAGGCACTGCCATCCGAGATTCTAGGCGGGCGCGCAACGTGGCCAAATCATCTCAGGCGACGCTCTTGGAGCTTATCCGCTACGTCACGGAATCCAAAACTACCTTGGATGAATGTGTTGCGTATGCGGTCAGACCGCGTTACGCCGCACATCCACCATCTCGCATCTTTATTTCCGTTACATGAACTTCCTGAGTTCGCTGCCCTATAAAAAAACCGGTCGGATGATGCTCTTATATATCAGCACTTTGAGCTAAGGCGGTATTCTGGGATTGAAATCCACACCAGTGACCTCTCACCATTTGGCCCAGGTAACGCTTATCCGGCTATGGACATCGTGATCGACTCCAGACTCGTGCGTAACAAATTCTTCGACTTAACAGCTGTCTTAGAACCTATAAGGATAGTGCTTAAGTCCGGGCTCCCGCAAGCCAGTGTTCTTAAACATACCGTTCTAGAGGTTCACTTTAGGGTCCAGCATTAGTCGGTTCTTGTCAAGGAATCCTATGCTGTCGGCGTAAATTATCAGCCGTGGAAGATCGTCCTGGATGTGAGCCGAGACAGTATCCAGCACTATATTATATAACAACGGATTAAAACCCGATTCCTGATGAGTCCATATTGAGATCTGGAAGAGTCGCCAACAGCAGTCTGAACCACAGAAACGGTGTGGTGGTACATGTTTCTGATAATTTCAATATGGGTCTCAGGAATCCCTTTAGCTTGCAATGACCACCAAATATACTGATAAGGCATCCAGTCAAACCCTTGTGCAGATCTAAATAAGCCACATGCAGAGCTCTCCTTTTTTCCCTGTATGCCTCCATCTAAATTCTGGTGGCGAAAACGGCGTCTGTAGTGCCCTGGCTAAAATCCATATTGATAAATAATACCATCTTGGTGGAGTGTGAGATCGATCATGCGCTCGAAGAGCCTCATTTGCCGATTGTGCTCGATCCCAAGCATCCTGAGCAGTATGGGTATTAGTTAAGAGATTTTGACTTTTCACCTGTGCCAGGAAGTCAGTCTGCATCGGTCCATTCAGCAACCACTTTATCCGAGGCATATGTATCTGGGCTACTTTTTTCTTCAGAGTGACGTTAAAATCTATAACAAAAAGACGATGTTGGGCCGTCAGGTTTTTAATTAAATACTTACTTACTTAGCTTCACGCCGTATGCCTAGTGGGGTAGTCAAAGGGAACGGAGCGGCAAACGTTACTGTCTCTGCATACCTTTTCCCCTCGTCTACTGTCATCAACCTTTTCATATGTGACCTCCGGGGATCCTTCAGTATCTTATATCCTCATAAAACTTGTGTGCCGTTCTTTAATCACTCATCCGGTCGACCTGCCAATACCAGCTGAGCACGTCTGTCGAAAAATCCTATAAACATATGAATTCGTCTAGTCTGTTTTAAAGGTATCATTATTATGTGCATTTGCAAATAATTTATATAAAAAAGTACCGCTGAGATTTACGCGCCGCGCTGGTTGTTCTCGAGTCTGATGCATTAGCTTTAATAAACTGGTGGTAAACTATTTGATGATCAACAATGAAATACTTAACTTATTATTAGATATTTACGAGGAAGCTCTAAGAGTTGCAAAATATATGAAATTAAATAAGTGAAGTGCCAATAACAAAAATAATATAATAATATAAAAATATATCTGTACTAGAATGGATTATTTAAGATAAAGCTCGAGTGGCTTACTAGTATCCTCTGAAGAATTCCACTGTTTAGATTGTGGAATGTGGAATGGAATGTGGTACCATCAACAGTTACCTAAACTACGGATAACTGACAAGTTTTATATAATTATTACAAGTGGGTCAAATCCAGTTTCATATATTTTATAGTTGCAAATCGATCTAATAAAAGCGTGTTAAAAAATATGAAAACTCAAGAAATACAATAATATAAATATTATAATAGGCATTAACAATACGAACTACGGGTTCAATTTCGACAATTCAACTCATTATTTTTTCAAGTTATTACTATAAAAAAATATAAAAATTTAAACGTAATATATTTTTATTCTTATTAAAACTCGATTTTGATGAGAAGTAGTTTATATTTGAATTTCCACTTAATAAATATTCATTTTAACGTGTTTTTTAATATTTCAACTGCATTCTGTATGAAGTAAGCACTCGCATAATAAATGAAGTACATGTTAAATGAAATATGGGTTACGTATTCTACTTCTTACATATATTTATGTACTAGAGGGCGCGCGCGGCTTCGCCCGCTTATTAGGAGTGAATTCTAAAAGAACCACGAAACACGTGTTCAATAAAATATTTTTAACAGTCTGAATTTAAATTTTTATAAAAATCGGTGGCAATTTAAAGATCTTTCCATATAAACTTTCAACCCCTTATTTGAACCCTTAGGGGGTGAATTCCTAAAAACCATGAAACATGTGTTGAATGAAATATTTTTAAGAGTCTGAATTTCAAATTTCATAAAAATCGGTACAGATAATTTTTTTTTCCATACAAACTTTCAACCCCTATTTCATCCCTTTAGGGTTAAAATTTTTCAAATTCCCTTCTTAGTGGATGTCCAGAATATGAAAATAAACATCTGCCCAAATTTCACGTTTCTACCATCAGCGGTTACGGCTCTGCGTGCGTCTTACCTCAGTCAGTCAGCACAAGTCCTTTTATATATACAGATGTGTGTATTTATCTTTAGTACAATTAATTATTACAATTTAGTTTTTGTGAGATTACTATTTTTTGTAAGTTCTAACTTGGCGAAAACAACAACGGGTAGCAGCACCCTGTAAGGGCTACCCGTTGCTGGTTTCCCCAAGTTATGTAAAATATTATTATATATAAAATTATATAATTGTGGGATGAAAGTTCGAGTGAGAAATAAAAGTCTATATAACCGATTCACTGTATTTAACGATAGGACACAATTACATAAGAAGGAGAAAAACCCACGGATATCGCGCCACGCGTCCCGATCGCGACTAATAACCGTACGCGAGAGCGATGCGCAAACGCAATGTCAGAGCCAAGAGTAAGGAAACGTATCCACGTCTCAGCGCCAGATATTCTAAATTTTTATATATTATATATAATTATATATAAATTTGAATTTTTTATTATATATAAATAATAAATATTTTATGATATAATTTCTAATATATTAAGCCGTATGTACGGTCGATAATGTTCTAAGAAACGTACCTGTCTGCCTGACCGAGAGATTGCATTGGGTTAATGAAGTAGTTGTGTGTTAGGAGATGTAGTGTGGAGTGACGTGTTGGAATCGGACAATATATAAGCTGGGTTAAGCCAGTCTATAGAAACTATGATGTGTTAAATATATAAAATAGCATATACTCAAACTGCCTACCACGATTAGTGATAATGCCCGTTGAGCACCCGAAACGAGGAACCCAACAGGATAATATTTTTGTTATAAATGTTTTGAAAAATTAAATTATAATTTATTTAGTGCATAACAGTAGGAAGGATAACACCTTTTGAAAAAGTCTCCTAGTTTCAAAATATAAATTTTATATGAGTAATTTCTTTGAATTTATCTAGATATTTTTTTTATGTTGCATTACTAATTGCTTTTTTTAACTTATCAATTACAGATTAAGTAGAATTTTCCTTTTCGTAGAGCTCTTGTTTTGAGGATTTCCCGGATGGATCCCACTGTAAAAATACTAACAAAGATAGATGCTTGCAGTGCGGGATAGATGGCTTTTATATTGTACTAGCGACCCGCTCGCGGCTTGGCCCGCTTAAACCACAGAATTATTTACGTAATACACAGCATTATGTTCGTGTTTTAATATACGTATAATGTATGTTTGCAACGCACTTAAAATTTCTAATATGAAAATTATTAAAACTTTAGACGTAGGATTTTTTTTCATTTCACGATGTTTATCCACCTTGTATTTCGTGTAACGCAGTTACGCATAGATACCAATAACGTAAACACACACTACTACAAAAATACTACTAAAGGTAAAGCAACTTTGAATTTTGCCACCAATACCTACGACTCGATTTCGGAATGAGGCGAATGTGGCGGTTTTGCCTTTGATAGGCTTATGACTGTGTGCGTCGTTCATGACAAATGGTGTTTTATTTTTCAACGATAATTTTATAATTTATTTTGTTTGGAAAATAACTTTCTTATTTTTGGGATTTTTTAATTGTATTAGGCTTTTATAGAGTAGTTAAAACTATGGCTTCATTTAAAGTGGTGCTGACAAAAACATTATATAATTGAGCATATTTAATATTTACAGTGATTTTTTGAATAAATATCAATAGTTATAACAACACTTGCGAAGAAAACATATTTTAGTTTTTAATTCTTATACCTTTTGAAAAACTAGCAACATTCTAATAATTAATATTTTTTTTTCAAAATAAAAAATAATCTATGTTGTTGCGGGACTCGAACCCGCGCCTCTTAGAAACCGACCACGCGCTCTGACCGCTAAGCCATACGTTCTCATCGAGCTACGTCGAAATTTTTATACGCTTGTTACAACTTAATTATGTTGTTAGCACCTCTGTAGAGGTTTTTACAAATTTCCGCTACCCAAAGATAATTACTAAGAATTATCGTTTGGCAAGAAAGAATACTATTTTTTAAATATTTTTAAACATTTTTAAAATGTTATTCCACACTTAGGAAAGAAAAATACTTATTTAGAAAACGTATAAATGCCTCTCTCGACCGACCTATGTCTTATTTTTTTTATATCTTTCATGTACAGAATTGACTTTTCTATCCTTTTATTATATTATATATGGAGATAAACGAAAAATCCAACCAAATTTGTCTCCAAGTAACTTAGATAGAATTATTGATATTCGATTGTTGTATCGGTGTGTACTAATAGTACACACAATGTCTATTATTAAATATAAAAATCACGATATACATAGATATAATACTCTAACGAAGCTCTTTCTATATGGAAATAGAAAGCCTTCTAAGGGGAAGAAAAGGGCATCTATCCTTGGAAAATTCGAGGTGACTATAACGTTAGCTAAATTGACTTATTAAATTTTAAGAAAAAAATATACAAAAAATCTTGAAATTGATTTTTTTGTAGTCTTAATGCTTCAATCTATTTCGTGATTAAAATAAAATGTAAGCCATCGCTACTTATAAAGATACAAAGCAATTAATCTTTAAGTTTTTAAATTTCAAGCATTTTTGGCGTCCGCTGCAAATATATTCGCTTATAAAATCGATTTTTTTGAAAAGAGTTGGGGCGTATGTAGAATATTCAAAAACCGTATTCCTAATTTTTATTTTTGTAAATAGACTTTTGAGAAAGTGGAGCTACCTAAACATTATCAGTTTCATTCTGTATCCCGCGTACATCAGGATAGGGAGAGGGAACCTATTGTTAAGATAATCCGTGTTCTCCACTTTTCAAAGCACTGCCAGTTGAGTGGCAGAACTCAACACTGGGTTTTAGTGCCAGAGCGAAGAAATGAAAATATTATAATAAGAAATAATAATTCATTCCCTCGAGTAGGGATCGAACCCATAACCGTCGCATTAAAGTCATACGTTTAGTACCCCTGCGTCGCAATAGCCCCAATATTATAAAGCTTCTATTTATTATTATTCGTATAGGTACAGATAAATAATAGGATAAATAAGTTAATAAGTGTTTGGACCAAGCGTCTGTAGTGTTATGGTATAAAAAAAATATATATGATCTCTTTGAGTAAATACCACATAAGCATTTTAAATGTAGCTACCTATATAATTTTCTTAAATCTTCAATTTTCTTACGCCACCAGAAAGTGATCATCACATGAAACAATATAAGGCGGTTCATAAATTTTTCTTAAAGTTTAGTCAGGGCTCCCCATTTTTTAGTTAGTTAGACGCTTGTTTCTTTAATCGTAGACAGTGCTCATCGTGGGTGGACCAACTTTTATTAAGGCACTATATTGATATCTCTTATAGACTAGATGAGCTCTTAGGGAACAGACATTTAGACTTTCAAAGTAAATAACTATCAGTCTTCGGCGGCCCATAGACTTTATGCTGGTGAGGCCTAAAATTAATATATTAAAAATTAATTGAAATTCGTCCAGTAATTTTTGCGTGAAAGACGAATAACAGACAGACAGATGAAAAAATTTAAAATCTTATAATATTTTTGTCTTTGGTTATTTATATGGCTATATCTATTATATATACTTATTTTAAAAGTCCCCCAGAAGTAACGTTTGACTCTGGTACTCACAACAAGAAATGAGTCTCAAATAGGGGAATTTTCTGCCTATCCTTCTATATGCGGGATAAAATGTGCAGTTGATGGATAGACTTACCAAATTAATTGTATTTACAAAAAAATCACGGAAAAGTTTTATCAAGCTCTATGTACTACATATGTACCTACATACCTATTAGAAAGAACATCGGTTTTGTCACCTATTTATTGATTTTTCAAGGAACTATGTACGAGTATCTGTACAACGTTTTTTGTATCGGAGGGGAGGACGAGTGTCAGTTGAGTGTCACGTCAGAGTGACAGGTTGTGTCAAGTGCGACTGTGACGCGTTATTACTTCACTTTAATATAAAGATATCACAAATAGGCCTTATACGTAATAAAAGTTTCAATTCGAAATTTATTACTTTTCTTGATATACATATACGTTTCATATGAATATCAAGAAAATATATAATATGTATGAATATGTACATACATATGTATATATTTATACATATATATCTGTGTATTATTTTTAAATTGATATGGGCTTGTATAATATAATTATATACATTGATGATAAGAAATTTGTATTATTATTGATAAATAGAGAAAATAAAGTAAATAATAATAAAACGGGAATATTAACGCACAGACGAAATTAATGAAGTGAGAAAATTGATATCAGTCAATTAAGTCGATTAAATTAAATTTAATTAAGTGTAGAGGAGCACTTGGAGAATTTCTCGAAATACCTACTGTACCTACTCTACCTGCGGGTGCGGTACATCATGAAATATACTGAAAACTCTTTTGCGAAATATGCGCATTGCGCAGTACATACTGTTGAATTGCACTTATAGGGCTTCACCTAGAACGCTACAGTTTTCCATTCATTGTGTAATTGTCGCTTTGGAACGTCTTTGATATATACTTGAGATGCGTTCTGTAACTAATATCCCAAACACCTTTGAAAACATTATTCAATAAATAATGCCTTGGCTCGTGATGTGTCTAGTGGTTAGAATCGTTTATAGTTGTGATCGTGAAGAACCCAAAATCTTTTAGAGATTCAGAGGTAACAGTGTTAAGAATTTTATATTATGCCATTAGAAGGTATCGCTTTAATACAAGATATTTGCCATCAGAAGTTGTTCTTGTGTCAGTTATTTAGATAACTGGAAACTCGGCAATATGACATTGTCATAACTCAAAGCTCGTCCGAGGAAAAGCCAAGAGCGCGTCCTATCTTCCTCTCCACTATAACTGCGAACTAGTCATAATAAAAGGAAGAAAGAGTACGGGCACCGCCCCGCCCCTACACCGTGAGTTCCGACCAGACCGTGGCTTTACAGTCATCGTTGAACCCTCCGAGACGTTTGTGTGTGATCTTTCCGAAGGTACTTGTTACGCTTGTTTATATTAAGATTGTATTAGAATGGTGATTCGTGATGTTGATTGATTTGTGAGATCAATATAAGTCGTTGGAACGAACGCACTACCGCTAGGCGGCCGATATGTTAAATAAACGCACGGCACACACCCCACAGTCGTGTCTCGAACCGTAGGCGGACACTACTACATACACCAGAGTTCCAGGACATAAAATAGCACCACACACCCGTATGAGACAGGCGGACACTACTACATACACCGGAGCTGGGACATAAAATAGCACCACACACCTACTAGTCGTATACCAAGTCGTAGAAGTGGTATATAATATGTCAATGACCAACGCCATACAAGCATAGCTTACGTATCGCGAGCGTACTGCGAGACGGCATCAGCCACGACATAGTTAATGTCGCTATAACAGTTCGCATAAGCCCATCACGTCAGCTTCCGCGACGTCAAGCAACATTCAATATCATAATATTGGTCAAAGATCACTTGGATCCACAATATGTGTCGCCCCTACACATATATTGCCTTTATAAGAAATTCGATCCTAAAAGATCGTGCCATCATAGGCTTCGAATTATTATATTATATTTATAATATACTTGGTACGAGTCTTTATGTGCATCATATTTATTAGTACCGTAGTACTTAAGAGTTCGACTCGACCGCTGCCTTCCAGCATCACCACCACCTATATAGACAGAACGACGGTCGCGACCGTCGGGACGACAATACACGAACTCGTCTCGATTAATATTTTATTCAAAATATATAGTTTGTATTATTCATAATTAACTATGTTATTTATGTGTATTGCCATGCATATTTTATTTTATTTATTTATTTATTTTAAACTTATACTCAAGGTACATGCTGTTACAGTTCGTCATTATCGATAGCGGTGCGTGCGGAGAGCGTGGAGCCAGTACAATGATTTTTTTTAGCTATGCCTGTATTGACCGAAAATCTTTCCTAGTTTCTTTGTTCTACACGAATCAGGCCAGCCCTCAACAATATGTTAGAAACTTAAATATCAACCTTACCACCTGAAACAAAAACACACCTGTAGCTCCTCTGGTGTTGCATGGGGTTGAGGGCGGCATTTACCACCAGGTGACCCGTGCGCTCGTTTGCCTTGTCCTTTCCATAAAAAAACACAATCGACAAAAATCCGCTATTCTATATGTACCCACAACTCTATTGTAACGTAAGATTATATTTTAAAAGTGTGGTGGGCACATGTAGAATGTATATTAAAAACGTATTCTCAATTTTTTTTTGTTAATTAAATCTTTAGAAAGTCTCAGGTCTTGGGTCAGCTATTCTGGTTTGACCCTAGGTAATATAATATTATAGAAATAGGATAATATCCGTATAATATTTATTTAGGCTTCCATGCACGTGTGCTAAAATTCGTTAGTTTTTTTGTATCTTACAAATGGCTCGGAAACTCAAAATTATATCGAGATGATTCTTTTTGATTTAAATGTGGAATATCAGTTGGAAAACTAAGAAAACTGTGACATTTAACGAGTACTAGTAATTTTTAGATTGATTTTACTAAATTAAGCTTTCTGTTAACAGCTTTTCCAACACCATATTGGGTAACCAAATTGTTAATAAGAAGAGAGAATTATCAAAAGTTCTTTATCGATATTTAAAGAATATTCGTTAATAAATGTCACTTGATATTTATTACTTTGACAAAATGAAAATGAAAATAAAATCATTCCCCCGACTGGAATCAAAACCAAAACCGTCGAGTTTATAGTCAAGCTGTTTCACTGCGCTGGGACGGCCTCATCGTTTCATTCATTATTATTATTTATTACTCTTTTTTTTTATGGAAAAGACAAGGCAAACGAGCGTGCGGGTCAAATGATCCTATTCTAGGCCGGGATCACACGGCACAAAACTCAATAAAGATAATAATATCTATAATACATATTTTTATTTAAAATGAAGTTAGATAAGAATATTATTGAGATAAAATCCATCGATTTAAGTAAAACAGAAATCGCTTAATCTTGTAACCTAACAGTAAGCCGGTCGTTTAAGCCCGGCCCAGCGAAGTGCTGGTAAAAACTTGAGTCACTCGGGGCGACCCGTTCTCGGCGGACGAAAACTTTGGAAATTTGGTTTTAAGATGCTCTCGACGGAACTTTAAAGGCCGTTTTTTTTTTAAAAATTATTTGAGCAAATCTTTTTATTATTAACTTCTTTATTTTTTTCAGTTTTGTGTACTTTTAGAGTACATACGAAATATTTGATGACACTTGCGAAGGTACTGTAAATGTGCTTTGTTCATAAAGAAGAGAGACTTTTTAAATATCTTTGTAGTAATAATATTTTTTTACCTATTTACTTGTTTCTAGCAATTTATGGAAATTTATAATCAAGTTCATCCTCCAACTTTGTTTTTCCACTTATAGATGAAAGTTTATTTTATATCCTCTTATACATATTTATTTGTTTAACAAGACAAGATGCTTGCAGTACAATCTAGATATGAAGCAAGTTTGAGATTACTTTAGACTAGCGACCAGCTCGCGGCTTCGCCCGCTTAAATTTGTGAATTATTTGTTTGTTTAAGTACAGGGAATTATTGTACGTTCCTGTTTTAATAAGTAATGAATGCTTGCAGCGCACATAAGATTTCTAAAGTGGAAATTGTTAATTTAGGGTGGCATTTTCGATTTTCATTAAAATTATTAAAAAATATTATTGGGGGCATTTAACAAAGTAATAGAATCAGAAACAATATATTTAAAAATTTTGTCTGTTTGTTGGTTTTTCTGTTTGTCGACTTATCTCAGAAACGACTTAACCGGTAAAAGGAGCGAAGACGCGATCGCGGCGCGGGAGCGGTAAAATGAGTTTAATTCTTTTTATTTATCACTTTTTATTGTAACATTCGTCATGTATGAATGGTGTAATGATTAAATAACTGACTTATTATAAGAGTTTAGAATTTGACCAAAATACATTTATTTTAAGATAAACATTAAAATAACATATAATATATTTATATAAATAAGAATGTATTTTTTTGTTTAATAGCTTCTAATAGCAGTAATAACTATCAGCGCATGCAGGATAAGAACATTTTGGAAAGGTATTTAATTCTATAAGAATTATAAAAACTACCAGTATTTTTATACTTTATAAAATATTTATTCAAATTAAAAAATTGTCTATGTTTTCCACTAGAAAAACACTAAAGGGTGAAAAAATATTAAATATATATAAATATGTAGATACCACATTAGTATCGATACTGTACTGGTAATAATAATTTAAAAAAAATAGCTATACTACGGGATACCTTTGTATGCAACGTTTAAAGCTGTTCATTATGACAGAATATAAAACAGTGTATCTATAGAGGAACTACATACTCTTTTTATTCTTTGACAATAATATATATATTTTTTAGATGTCCTTCTGTACTGCGATGGCGGCTCTGTTCTAGTTATTAGGTGAATGAATAAGTTCTCGCTGTTTTTTGAAAGTATTAGTAGAATTTCGTACGGTAACGAATCACCAAAGTAGTACTATATGTAACCTCAAATTATAGTAGAATAGTGTTTACTACAGTGTCAACTACATATTTATTTTCCCTTTGTGAAAATGTGTACTTTTGTGCCAAATAAAGTGTTTTTGCGGGGAATTTTATTGCACTGCTTTATTCAGAAAAAATCTGCAGCAGAAGCACACAGAATTCTCGTTGAGACAATGCTTTGTCGAATACAACGTGCAGAGACTGGTTTAGGCGCTTCAAAAGTAATGATTTTGACCTTGAAGACAAAGAGCGTTCTGGAGCACCGACAAAATTTGAAGACAGAATTGGAGGCATTGCTTGAAGAAGATCCATGTCAGACGTTAGTAGAGCTCGGGAAAACGTTACAAGTAGATGCGTCAACAGTTTCAAAACGTTTAAAAGCGTTAGGAATGATCCAAAAGCAAGGGCATTGGGTGCCGTATGAGTTGAAGCCGAGAGACGTAGAACGACGTTTTCTCATGTGTGAATTGTTGCTTCAACGGCAAAAGAGAAAAGGTTTTCTGCACCGTATCGTCACTGGGGATGAAAAGTGGATTCACTACGACAATCCAAAGCGAAAAAAATCGTGGGGCATGCCGGGTCACGCATCAACATCGTCGCCAAAACCAAATATCCATGGTTCTAAGCTTCTTCTCTGCATTTGGTGGGATCAGCAGGGCGTAATTTATTATGAGCTGCTTAAACCTAATGAAACTATCACGGGAGCTCGCTATCGACTTCAGTTGATGCGTTTGAGTCGCGCTCTGAAAGAAAAGCGGCCACTATACGAGCAGAGACACGACAAAGTGATTTTATTACATGATAATGCTCGGCCACATGTGGCAAAACCAGTCAAAACTTACCTGGAAACACTTCAATGGGAAGTTCTACCCCACCCGCCGTATTCACCGGACATAGCCCCCTCCGATTACCACTTGTTTCGGTCGATGGCGCACGGTTTAAGCGAGCAGCGCTTCCATTCTTTTGAAGAAGCCGAAAAATGGCTTGATTCCTGGATTGCCTCGAAAGATGAGTCGTTTTTCCGACGGGAGATTCAATTGCTACCAGAGAGATGGGAGAAAGTGGTCTCTAATGATAGACAATACTTTGAATAATGTCATTGTAAGCATTATATTTTAAATTAAATTTTTTTAAACAAAAAACGAGGACTTATTCAAGGCCCTAATAATTTGCACATTTTCTTTTAAAAATTAGTTATGCTGTCTAACAATTACCCATGGTACCGTAAACTTTTTTGTAAATATTGGTGTCTTCTATATAATTATAGTACATCACTATGCTCTCAATAATTTCCGCAGCGTACACGATATAAGGTTTTTTTTGGTATTCTTTTACACATTAATCGTCTATTTGTAAAATAATTTTCCAAATCTGTCACGTAGTTTCGGGCCCTATCAATTCAAATAAAGAAACAAAAAATCTAAACGGTTGTCTTCATAATTTTAGTGATATCGATGCACCTCCCTCCACCTCCATAGAGTCACGCTACATACTCTGCATTTTTATTACTACATGATTTTCTTTAGATTGATATTTTAAAATTCGTTATATATTTTGAATGGAATGTCCGATTTTATTAATTTAAAAAGTATTTTACACATATTGAAATTATTTTTAATAAAATATCGTTCAATGGGATAAGGATTAATGCAGAGCTATGAATAATATGGTTTGATTATTGTCGGCACTTTCATCAACCTATAAAATATAAAAAAGTAATTATAAGTTTTGTTCTATCATCAATAGTTTTCGCAGCGCACGCGATGATAGAATTTTTAAGATCAATTTCTTCACACCTTGGGTTACATTATTCCATTTTTATTAGGGATCTCTATTTTTTTAGAAAACGTAATATAGCCTTTCTAATAGTGAAAGAATTTTTGATATCGGTCCGGTAGTTTTTATGTGAAAACAATACAAACATACATACAAAAATACAAATCTTTCCTCTTTATAATATTAGTATAGATATAGATACATAAAGCTAATTATTTATTATATGTATATTTTTTTGTAACATTACGTTCTTTTTACCTATGTTATCATAATTTTAAAACTTTGTTAAATGTGCTGATGTCAGTGAATAATTTAATTTACTGCTTTAGAATTTATTTATTTACTGCATTCGTTGGCCAAGAATCTTACCAGCGCGATTGCTATATAACATTCGCAGGCAAACTAATGCCTTGAGTTCATTCAAATGACGATAACTTTTTTTAATGAACCGATTTTGATGAAACAAACTTTAATTGTTAAGTTGAGTTAATTGGTGAAATTTTTAAGTAAATCGGTTCAGTACTTTCAGAGAAAAATGTGACCATACATATCGACAGATAGACAGACAGACAGGCAAGAAATTAAAAAAAATATATTTTTGATTTCTATTATTCCCTTTAAGTGTCCCTCTATCCATTTCAGTCAAAATTACTAACAAAATAGACAAATATTTTTACTGTCTTAATATATATAGAGAAGACAAAACGTAGTGTTCTGTCAATCATTACGCGATTTCTCGAGTATATCTGCTTTCCTTACTATGCGGCAAAAAACATAAAGCCGATAACATAAATTATACATATAAAACCACGGCGACGAGACGATACAGCCCATCTGCTGGAGCATTCAGGTTTCCTTCATCAGATTTAGTCCACGGGCCAACTTCGTTTACAGGGGTGTAGCTACTGTGCGTATGACAGGTACTTGGAGCCATCGATTGTGGATTGCCTAAGATAAACTCACTATACCTCAATACTTAGGTTTACGGGTAACGTTATGCTAATTTACATTAGGTTACATTATAATACAGAGCTTTTTCTTTTATGTAAATGACATGGTTGAAGAGCGACCTTCACATGTGAAGAATGAGATGGATATAGACGTGATTTTTGAGGATACCCATGTCGTATCGACGTGGGAAACTTCCCCTTTTTAGCAAATTCTTGATTAAATGTTTAGAAACTACCCAAGATATTATTTTGGTAAAAATATTAATAAGTCAGTGATGAATATTTTGTATTTCAAACGTATTTACCTTAACACGAAAAGACGCTTACTTTAAATTACTTTATTTGAAGGAGTCTAGAATTTGGTGATTTAATTTAATTTTACATTTGACTATAAAAATTCTTACTCAGTTCTATGCACTCGTAAAAGAAATTACTCCTAATGAGAAGGACATTCTAAAGTTAGTTAAAATTTTAACTAAAATGAAATGTCATGTACGTTTCTTACACTTAAAGTACATTTACCTTTACGATTTCATAGTAGCGCTGTATGAATAGAATGTCTTTAAAGCGTCAGGCGTTATTCCACACATGGTTGGGTTCTTCTGGGTTGTATTTTTTTACCAGAGCCCGAATGGGAAACAAACACACAACCCGTTGCGTTTATATTAAACATTTTGCCGCTGCGTCACAACTGTCTGTATTAGAATTATCTATAATATATCTATTAATATTATAAATAACATAGTATATCTATGAAGATTAAAAAAAATCCTCGGCCGCGTCTGTCTGTCTGTCTATTTGCGATAAATATATAAAAACCTAAAAGGATAATTCTATAAGTGATTCACGAAGTAAAGCGTAAAGTAAACGTAAGTATTTTTCTTTCCCAAGTGTGGAATAACGCTCTAAAAGTATTAAAAAAACATTTATTATGGTTTTTGGGCATTTAACATTAAATTGTTAATATCAAACCAACGAAGGATACGCGATAATGCACTATTCATGCATTAGTTTGTTCATGTCCAACTAAAATATTTCGGCACTGGTCGACGTTTTTCGAAAAAGACTTGCACGGCCGGAGTATGCAGCGTCCACTGTGTTATCATCTGCATAGCAATGTACGTAAGAAAAAAAAAAACTAAAAGCTAACCAACCTACGGAATAATTGATTCTTCTACCAGCTCTCTTATAGTTAAGAACTAGTTATTAACTATAAGAAGGTAGTACAATGAAAAATAAAAATTGTATTTTATTTAAATAAAANATATATATATTATAAATAAAATGCAAGAGCGCTATGGCCATGCCGCTACGTTCCGTATACATGATCAGTTCATTAGTTCCCAATTTGCTTCTTTACAAATTGGCTTGAACTATGGTTTATCCCGAGTTAGTTAGATCACCCTTAGCAGTATCTGGCTCTACGAAGAAACTAACCTCAGCCCAAGAGTCCTCTTCAGAAATACCATCAAAGATACTCCTATTTTGATTCCTTAGGGCATCCAAGATATCGGCGTCTGGATTGTTCGCTTGGAGCGTTTAGCCGATCGTTCGCCATTTTCAGTCTTTCTTTAACGCTGTCCTTCTCCGATTCCGAACCACATCCCAAAATTTTCGATCTCTTTCTTAACTTCTCGACCTTTACACACCCTTCCTTGGCAAACACAATCTATCTTATCTACCCTATCTTGGCAATAAATTCCTCTTTTAAATTAGTGTCATTTTTGAGAGGACCACAACCGAGTGCATTGCGGTTTGATGTGGGCTAACCCTTCTAGTTTCACTAGCCGCTACTCTTGCATATATGATCTTCTCGAGCGATATCTTATGTCTCTCCATCACCTGCGTAAACTGCTCCACTCTTCCTTCGTACTGCGTCATTAACAAGGGGTGTTCCTCAAGTTTTCCAATTAGCAGTTCTCCTTTTTCTTTCTGCTCTCACCTACTTCATTCGTTTTTCCGTTTTTACACCTCTCTATCTCCTTCATCAACTAATATAATCTGTCTATAATATTTCTCACTTCGGTCTTTTTGGCAGTTTTGAGGTTGCGCTAGTTGCCAAGATGAAGATTGGCCTTTGTGAAGCGTGCCTTAGTCTCGGCTATCCCAGTTGTGTAAACTACTGTATTCAAGTGACTGACATTGTATTCGGTCGCCTTGTTTGCTTGGGTTTTTTATTTCTGGGAACAGGCGATCAAGAAGCTTGCTCAGTTTTGGGCATTCAGGATGCTGAGATGTCCAGAATAATCACCTCCTTGGCAGTTCCTGTGGACTCGCCTTCCATACTCTGTGATATACTTTTTGCCGGAGTGCGGAAACCAAACATACCAAATACTGTAGAGGAGCTTGCAATTTAAAATAATTCTGAGTGGTGTAAAGAGTTACAGCCGCCTAGAATCCGCATGAACTTATTACTGGGTGGGTATAAGTGCTCTGCATCTAGTGCTTAAAATGACTACTTAGTAAATAAAACGTAATTTTAACGTAAAATCGTCATTAGTGTAAAAAGCCACTGGCTGTCTTTCTTAACTAAGAGCATTTTTTTTCTTTTTTTTAGGCTTCCCTGCACCGACAATAAATAAGAAAAGGGAAAAAAATGCAAGTAAAAAATGCAAAAAAAACTCCAAAAATCAAAATTTTTCAAAACGTCTATAAAAGCGCGAAAAATTCAAGAAAAGTTTCCAAAAAAATTATAATACACAATTAAGTCAACGACGCCTGATGTGACGGGTTGCTGGTATGTGGAACGTCAATGAAACACAAAGTTGGGAGCCAGACTATTTATTAATGCATACCCACTATACAATATATAATATACTCACACTACATCTTTCCTCTTCTAATTTAACATTAACATACAACAAATGCAAATATAAACTGATACTTTAACAGTGAAGAATGTAATAATATTTTAACCTAATACTTAGTAATATTTTATAAATCATGTAACCTCTAAATCTTTTAATACTTTACAAATAGCCTACAGAACACAATATATATTTATTACTTATTAATAAATTAATTTAAATTTTTATTTCTATTATACGCTCGCAGAGCTCGCGCGGAAGCGTCTGGTGGTGGAAGACTTGGGGAGCGGGTTCTATTACGAATCGTGTCTTTTTCCCCATCTGAACCCGATTCCTCCCCCACGGCATCTTTAAATGTAGCTTCTTCCTCATTATTTGTCTCTTTTTGTTCTGCGTTTAAATTTGGTTTAAATAAAGACAACCTATGTTTTTTTTGCTTCAGTGGAATAATCTGATCTTGGTGTCTCCGCCATTGTAAATCGTTACTCACTCTTACTTTATATGATACCGGACCCGTTTTATGCGTAATATTCCCTTCTACCCATTTAGGTGTCTTATCAGAATATCCACGAACGAAAACTGGCTCGCCTACCTCCATGTCCCGGTCCGAGCCACCCTTGTTCCGCCCCTGTCGGCGCTGAGCGGCGCGCACTACACTCGCCACGTCGGGCCTAATGGCGTCCAGGCGCCCGCGCAACCGACATCCTAACAATGCAACCGCGGGAGCGACACCCGTCGTCCCTCTTTATTACTTTTTTAATTATTTTAACCGCGTTCTCCGCTGCTCCATTACCTTGTGGTCTGTACGGTGCTGAAGTTATATGTCGAATACAATTTTGTTCACAATATTTTTTAAATTCAATAGACAAAAAAGGCGGACCGTTATCCGTTACAAGCTGAGTAGGTAACCCAAATCGTGAAAATGTGGATCTTAACACTTCTATCGTAGATTCCGCGTCCGTCCTGCTCATTGTCATTGCTTCAATCCATTTCGAATGTGCATCCACGAGGATCATATATTTTTTTCCTCCATGTTCGGCAAAATCCGCATGAATACGCTGCCAGGGTTTCAAAGGGAACTCCCACGGATGCATAACAGCACGGGGAGGTGCGTCACGTACCGCTCCGCATGCCTCACAAGATCGACTTAAGTTCTCAATTTCCCGGTCGAGGTCTGGCCAATACACATAATTTCGAGCCAAATTTTTCATTTTATTCATGCCTAAATGACCTTCATGAATTTCCTTTAAAACCCGAGCTCGTAAAGATGGAGATACTACTAGTCTATATTTATACAATAAACACCCTAATTCAAGTACTATTTCATGCTTACGCGCAAAATACGGCTTCTCCTCCTCACAACTCGCCGTCGAGGGCCATCCGAACAAAATATAACCTTTTACTTTACTTAATAATTTATCTTTATCAGTTTCGGCCCTTATTTCAGTAAAATCAACCGGCATAGTGTCTCTCACTAGGTCTACGTACTGGACGGTCTCCGTGTGACGGCGCTCGCTCGGTAATGGTAGACGCGACAATGCGTCCGCGGGAGCATTCGCGGTCGATCGAACAAACTGTACTGAAAAATTATAACCCGATAATCGAGCAGCCCACCGTTGCAACCGGCTAGCTGCTGTTTGTGGAATTCCGCCCTTCTTACCAAATATAAAACTTAAAGGTTGGTGATCCGTACGTAATATAAATGACCGCCCAAACAAATATTGATGGTGTTTAGTAACACCAAAAAATATAGCGAGTGCTTCTTTGTCCAACTGACTATAGTTTCTTTCCGCCGAGTTAAGTGTCCTCGACACACAGCTGACTGGTCGCTCGCTACCGTCCGGGTATACGTGAGCGAGCACCGCTCCTAGCCCGTACGCGCTGCTGTCGACTGAAAGTACCAATGGCCGCCCTTCCTCGTAATGAGCTAGCACTTTATCACTTGTGAGTATATTTTTTGCTGCCGAGAACGCCTCTTGACACGATACACTCCAATGCCACGAGGATTCTTTCTTTAATAATTCGTGCAATGGGTGCAACAGAATACTTAAATTAGGTATAAACTTCCCGTAATAGTTTAACATGCCTAAAAAACTTTTTAATTGAGTAATATTGATAGGCTTTGGAACGTCGCCAATAGCCTGGAGCTTCTTAGGATCCGGCCGTAAACCGGTTTTATCAATAATGAACCCGATATATTTAACACTAGATTGTAAAAAACTACATTTCTCAAGTTTAACCGTAAAACCCATACTACGCAATCGTTCGAGTACTCACCGCAAATTATTTAAGTGATCACGTCGGTTAATTCCAGTTACGCGCACGTCATCTAAAAAAACCACCGTTTTAGGTATACCCCGATAATGGCAGTATACGGTTGGGAGTCTTTTGATAAAAGCATTTGTGGGTAACTATTTTTTAAGTACTATTTTTTAAATCAATTTTCGAGTACTCCTCTCCCCCACTGAGCGTAGCAAACAATTCCTCAATACGGGGAAGCGGATACGGATCGCGTTTTAGTTTAGGGTTAATTGTTATTTTATAATCACCGCATATCCGTATATCGCCATTCTCTTTAATCACGGGAACAATTGGCGTGCCGTAATCAGACGTCTCAACCCTATAAATTGTGCCCCAGCTCACACTCAACGCGCGCCTTCAACGCTAACGGGACCGGCCGCGCGCGCACGTACACCGGCGTATTGTCGCACACATGCAACCTTATTGTTTTC
Source organism: Heliconius hermathena (assembly GCA_013403705.1). Classification (NCBI taxonomy): domain Eukaryota; kingdom Metazoa; phylum Arthropoda; class Insecta; order Lepidoptera; family Nymphalidae; genus Heliconius; species Heliconius hermathena. The sequence continues at coordinate 71,194 of JAAIXJ010000075.1, forward strand.
TTACAAGTTACGAGCTTATCAGTAAACACTTCTGGGAATTCAATCATTAACTGGCTTACAAATGGATTATTACTTAAGTTCGATAAAATTTCTTTATTTTTAATTCTAATATTATATATTCCAAGAACGCGGATCCATTCTCTGCCTAATAATGGTCGACCTCCCTTTTTAATGACATACAATTTACACGATGAGACAGACACACCATTGAGCTTAAGATTTACAAATATAAAACCCATCGACTCGATCTTTGAACCTACGTAACTACGTATATTTAGTCGATCGGCGGTAAGATTATTTCCCTTAAAGTACTGTCTATAACAATCTTCGCTTATTGTAGATATTCTACTACCTGTATCAACTTCAAAGTCCATAGGTTTGCCATTAACCTCCACCGTAATTATATAGGGTACATCACCTGATCCGTCCACCTGCACATTATAAAAGTCCTCGCACTCATAATCACTAATATATTTATGCCTCGACTCATCTCGTCGCTTCGAGCGCCCGCCCGCCACCAATCCGTCCGATGGGACTTCCCGCAGCGCCAGCAACGCTGCGAGCCGCCGCCCCTCGGTCTCGCGCCCCGCACTTCTGCCTGATGCAGGCCTTCGCCCGCCGCCGCGCCGCCGCCGCCCGCAACCAGCTCGCTCGAAGCCGCGCCGACCACCGTGGCCGCGCTCACCTCCGCGTGTCGCTCGGCTGCCTCCAGCGCCAGAGCCAGCTCCACCGCCTCTTTATATTTAATGTTTCTTTCGGCAAAAATCCGCGACCTCATCGCCTCGTTCGCTAACCCTGATACGAACTGATCGCGTAAATTTTCTTCCAAATTCACGCCGAAATTACACGTTGCAGCAAGATGTTTCAAACTTTGCAAATACTCGGTGAGTGGTTCGCCGCCATTTTGCCTACGCAGACGAAACACATGTCGCTCTGCGATCTCTGAGCGTTGCGGTTCTAAATGTTCGGACACTAGCTTATTCAATTCCTCGAACGTTTTTGACTCCGGGTGTGATGGTGAACACAGGTCGCACATAAGAGCGTACGTCGCTTCGCCAACCACCGTAATGAGCAATGGCACGCACAGTTCTTTTTTAATTTCATTTAATAAAATATACTGTTTAACACGTCTAATGTAAGCTGGTCATTGTTTGGAACTAATGTCAAATGGTTCTAACTTTCCGATAGGCATATTTAAACACTTTTAGTACTATTTAACTCAATAAATACGCGTAAATTCGAATCTCGTCGCCAGTGGAACGTCAATGAAACACAAAATTGGGAGCCAGACTATTTATTAATGCATACCCACTATACAATATATAATATACTCACACTACAGTATGGTGGGTGGTGGTGCGAATACCGAATAAAAATAGGTACCAGCCAGTGATTTTAAAACCCCAAAGGGGCATTCTGGACAACCTGGTACTGTTCCGAATGTGTAGTCAGTCGAAGGTGAAAGAAGGAAGCATTGTGTTTGTGTGTGTTCCACTATTTAACCGGCCTCAGACGTGAGATAAAGTACATTTTTATTTTAAATTAACTGATTGATAGATAGAGATAGATATAGATGAAAGTAACAAAAGCTTGTTATGTATAAAGGCATCTACGTAGAAATCTCATCTTCACAATAACTCAAGACCCTTAGAAAGGTAACTGCCTACTACTTGTAATTACAGGATTTAGAATCTACACTATAAGAGAGAACAGGAAGCTCCGGACGCACAAAGCATCGTTTTAATTATGCTTAGCTCCACATAAGGGCCACTACCACTAAATATACTTTAACTAGACAAGCTCTTGGTGTTATTCATCTAGCAGTTTTCTAATTTAATGTATATAATTATTTCTCGGTAAAAAAGATTTTTAATTAAAATTTATACGTAGATAAAACAAAAAAGTAGCTATCAATACATCATTATATTTTTATATAATATATTGAGAGCCATTTTATGTTTTGAATCGCTTATCATTGTATCTATTTTAATATAATAAAGCGGAAGAGTGTTTGTTTGTTTATTTATTTACACTTTATTGTGCACAATTACTCCTTTGTTTGTTTAAACGTTAAGATCTCTGGAGCTACTGGTCAGATTTATTTTATTTTTGTTTTATATGAAAGGTGTTTTCATCAAAATTCATCAAAAGTGCTATAGGTGTTATAGTGCTATAGGTATAATATATATATAACATTACGGTGTAAGTCTTAGTTAACCTTAAATAAAGATATGACAATAATAAGGAAACGCCATGGAATTGCTTTAAGCGCGTGCCCAGCAAAAACAATTAAATATTTGTCAGTACGTTGTATGACAAAAATATTCAATTTTATTAGTTCTAAAAAAGTCCGCGACACTATATATCTATCTCTTATAAATAAGTAACAATAAGGAATATTTTGACAAAAATAATTGAAAATTATAAAGTGATACTAAATTTAAATAGTAAGTTGTATGCTGCGATTCAACCTAATATCCGACATATCCCCAGGCGACCTTGGTTTTTTTCTAAAAAAATTACTGAACGGAGGATTAGATATATCAACTATTTGTCGCTTGCGCTTTGGACATGCATGTACACATATGCACTTAGCTAAGATCAGGGTCAGGGACCACTGACTGTGTGAATGTGGCCTAGACGACGGTTCCCCTCCTCACATACTTTTCACTTGCCCTAAGCTGATCCGTGCCTTATACGATGTCCTTCCTCATAAAGTTTCCCGCCCCCTTAATGTTCAATGTTTGTTAATGTTTGTGTTTAGTCATCTATGTAAATTTTTATGTAAATATATTAGATATAACAAAATTAAATTGTAAGCTAACACCTTTGTATTATATTTCTTATTACTAACTCTNGTCTCCCTCTACCTCTCTTACCGCTCACTTTTCCATCATAAATCTTTTTTACCATTCTTTCATCACTCATTTGTTCGACGTGCCCACACCAGCTGAGCACGTTCTTCTTCATTCTCACCGTGACATCCTCGCTAGTACCTGCCATTCTGTGTACCTCTTCATTGCTCTTCCTACGAAGAGATCGCATCTCCACAGCATTCATCTTTCTTTGATTCTTCTTCTGTAATACCCACGTTTCGCTGCCGTATAACAGAGTCGGTACCAAAGCTGCATTCTGTAGTGCCAAACGCGCAGCTGTGCTGACGTTTCGTCATCTCATCAATGCAGCTAAGGCTCCGTTAACCTTGTTACCGGCAGTAATACACCTTTCCACATCCATCTCGTATCTTCCATCTCTACTGAACATACTTCCCAAGTATACCACTTCATTCACTTGTTCTAATATCTTACTATTTACACTGATCTTGCATTCCGTCCTTTCTTCATATTGGTATGTATATAATGTATATGTTATTATTATCATTATTTTTTTTTAGGTGAAGGCAATTTTTAACTGGATCTTTTTTTAACTTCGATTCTCCTACTGTGTAACATTATCTCTTTTTTACCGTACAACCTCCTTCGTGTTTTCTCCACACAACGTGACATTGACGAAGTGATATGTGCTCTACTGGCACGCTCGGAACGCCATAATTAAAGAACCACACCATCATACCAAGTGATATTTCATGGATTTTTATGTCACTTATATATTGAAACTAACGAGCAAAAGTTATAGGTAAAATTAAAATAATTCAACGCTCTGTTTACGGTCGCAAGCCAAGGCTCGAGTCCCGCGGGAGGCGCTCTCCTGCCGATGACGTCCTATCATATAGCCACACGCAGTGTTAATGATTAAATGTTGATGCAGATACATCTGTTGGCAAATGCAGCATAATAAAAGTATTGTACCGGTATGCGGGCGAAGCTTCAAGTGGACCTACGCGGCGTAGAACGTCAAAATTGTAGGACCGTGGGTAGTGAAGGAGAGTACTTAGAGAGGAACATTCTAAAAGAATGCGTTTTGTGACTTTTTACGCCCAATTTTAGCGTAAATTTTAAGAAACCGTTTACAGACGCTATTCAACTACAATACAGATAATAAATTTAAAAGGTGTTTATATAGAGAATACTCTATATAAACATCTTTTTTTTATTATACTTTTATTTTTTTTATTTCACAGCCTGTCGCGCTTACAGACATACGCTTGAGTCCATGCGCCACGACTGGCCTTATAAATATCTTCGAAAACTATAGAATTCAAGAATATATCTTTCAACCTCCACTGGATTGTAAGCATAACCAATGCTATAGTGAGACAAAGGAGATAGGCGGATGCTTGTTAATATCTGGTTGTTTTCTGCTACAGAGATCAAGTGTTTTGTTGCCTTTAAGCAATAACCTGAAAGGATAATCACGATATTTGTCCTCAGTGGCCTTAGCAGGCCACTAGGCTTAGATCTAGGATAGATTTTCTAGATGGATCTTCAAGTAAACAATTGTATTTCATAAATTCATTTTATATTTGCTTATTCAGTATACTTGTCCCGTTGAAATCTTTTAATTTCTAATAAAACTTTTAAAACATTACAGACCGCGGTGCAGCGGTACAGTGTGTGGCTCTAAGCGCGACTGTTGCAGATTCGATTCCCACTCAGGGGAAGGAATTATTTTCTTTCTAATTATGACAAGAAGACAAAGCGCGCGCGATTAATGCCACCACTCAACACTCAATATTTCGAAAATTTAGCGAAAAGTGGGAAATGGAGTGCCTTAATACTGAGTTTCCTATTTCAAGTTAATTAAAAGTGAATCTACGGAGAAACATTGAACACAATCACATGAAATCAACACAGACGTAACGTCTTCCGCACGAGAGGATGCGGAACTTAGTTCATTAAAGTACCTTTGTGTCGGTCAGGGGACGAGCCAACTTGCGTTTTTGTGCAATAATGAAGTGCAGGTATGTACGAGTATAATGTATATACAAAGCTGATTGCAACCAACCGTCGCTGTGAACTGTGAATACTGTTTGTATGCGTCTCCAATACTTACGAAAGTAGTATCATACGGAGAGATTAGCTTTAGAGGGACGATAAATATATATTTGTTTAAAATAAAGTTTTTATTATAAGTGTGAAAATCAGTGATCGTATAAATATAAATTTATTTTTTTAACAAAAAATATATTGAAGCTCGATTTTATTAAATTAATTTAAAAACTATAAACGAGATATTGTTATAAAGTATAAATTCTAACAATCTCTTTCATACGTTTGAACTCGAATAATTGCAGCTTTTATATTCAAGTTTTAATTATGAAGTAATTAAAAATGATAGAAATAATATTGTATTGAAGAATTTTATCATAATATTTCTACAATCAATGATTCACCGCTTTTTAAACTTTACGCTAATATGCAATAGAGCACTTTACACAAAACGAAAAGTGTGTGAGGTGTACGAGTATGTATGTATGTATATATGTAAAAATCAGCTTCACGTTATATCAGTAATATGCTAGGCATAGGGAACCTAGTTCTAAGTCACCCCGTTTCCCATTTTCCGCCCATTCTTTTTTGCTGCCAAATTTTATTTTATTTTTACTTCGAAGTAAGAATCAAATCCGTCGTGAGTACATACTTTTGCACAGTTATTTCGATATACACACTTTTTAGCACGTTGTATCCTAGTCGCATATAGCAGATTAGGTAGATAGAAAGTGGGAACCTAACCTTAAGACACTCCGTTTCCATTAAGATACTTCCGTTCCACGCTTTCCGCCAAATTCTGGAGGAATTAACGATTATACATATAAGCATTGCTTGTGACACTAAATGATTAACCGCGAAGAATCACATTTCCCGACATGGCATCCTCTCTGCTTACCATGCTATTATTGGTTTTGTGTCGAGTAATACAGTTTTATTCATATATTCATTATATTTGCCACCTTTTACAAAACATACCTTACCGCGCCTTATCAAACGACACACAGATAGGCAAGAGTTCAAAGCTGCATATTTTCCTTAAAATATATTTTTATTTGTAAAATTCTTTATTCTATAAACATTATCATTGAAATTAAGACGATCCGAATATCATAAATAACTGGTTTTTCGAATTTCAGAATGAGCTCGGTTTCAGATAAAGATTTTGTCCAGATTAGCTTTGTGACTACTTAATTATCTTACGTTTCTTTGTTCTTTGTATTTTCTACATTTTTATATAAAGTAATTGCTCCTTGACTTGTCTTTAGTTTTTGCTTCGTATTCAACTAATTAGTTTATGTTATAAAGTACAGAATAATTTCTTTATATGCTACTGTAAAATATAAAATTCACTTGTGGCGAGCCGCGCCTCGTTGTGGGTTCGATCCCCACTAGAGGAAATAAAATATTTATTTAAATTTATATTTACATTTCTTCGCTCTGATATCGAGGCAAAGCGCGGCGTTGAGTTCCACCATTCAACGCGGAAAGTGGGCAACGGAGTGCCTTAACACTATGTTCTCTCTGCCTATCCTTTTGTGCGCGGGATACAGCGTGAAGCTGATTTAATTTAATTTTTATTTAATAAATTATCTTAGAACAGATTAGAATTTATAAACTAAACAACGAAGTTGATATTAACGTATTAGTTATTCTATAAAACAAAATTTAAACATAAAAAGTATTAACGCGTTTTAAAGCTTAACCATCACAATTACTATAATATTAATCACTTAAAAAGCTCCACAGCACAAGTGAAGGAAAAAATATTCACCTAAAATTATATACAAAATTAAAAACACACTAATTTCAAAAAAGAAACAAAAGGTATAACTCCTTCATTAATCTTCACTTCACTTCGTTCAGAAGGTCAAAAAATTTTACTTTCACTTCAAACGTCAAAATATTTTCAAGTTCAACCGCAATAAAAGGTACTTTGTGCTAAAATTTAAACTCATACAATATTATATACAACTTTTTTGTAGCCTCTCTCATTAATCATCCGTTTTCGCTTATAAAAGCCAATTAAAATAGAACGGCTAAGTCCATGTTTGCTCTGTTTTAATTTGCGAGCCCGCTGCTGCTGTCTACTGATAGCGATAGCAGAGTTTTATTTTTTAACTCCTTTTCTGATACAATTAATGTATCATTAAGTTGGTTGATAAATAGCTTAATGACATAATTTAACTATCCTTTGATCGTTTACAATGAGATAATTAGTGCTCGGTAATGATTAATAATTATTTACTGTTGTTTCGGCATTTCGAGAGAATGAGGGAGGAAAGAATAGAAAAAAATCATCAAGAGTGAGAGTTAAGAGAGGCAAGAGGAGACATCGGTTCACTTTCGAGGTTACAGTATCGATAATAGTGGAGGAAGGTCACGTAAACAGCATAGGAACAGTAGATGACAGTGGAATAAGCGAGAAGGGTATGGAGAGACTATAGAGATTGGCGCTCTGTTCTCTCTGGCTACCGCTTGGGATAAAGCGTGGAGTTTAAACAAATAAATATAAAAATTATCGTTATTAAATGTAATATCATTGTTTTTTATCATAGACTAGTTACCCCAACTGTTCATTTGTTTGCAAAATACAGTAATTTATTATATTTTGACTAAAAATTTTAATTGTATACTGTGTAAAGCTGAAAAAAATTGTAATTTGTATATACAACATACGAGTATGTACCTACCTGTCTTTGTTTCATAATATTAGTTATCTATTTTTCTTAGAGGCCAGTCGTGGCGCAGTGGCACAAAATGGAAGTGCAAAATCGACTGGTTGTGGGTTCGATCCCCATTCGAGGACATGAAATACCTAATTAAATTTATTTTCATTTCTTCGCTCTGGTGTCGAGGCAAAGCGCGGCATATAGTTCCGTCACTCAATACACAATGTCTCCATATTTTCGGCGGAAAGTGGGGAATGGAGTGTCTTAACACTAGGTTCCCTCCGCCTACCCTACTGTGCGAAACTGTGTGCTGTGGGATACAGCGAAAGCTTATTTAATTTAATGTTGATTTTACTTTTGTTATAGTTCTTTATATTTTTCAAAAGAATAAATAATAAACTCACTAACATTAGGATGTTTTATAGAGAAGCTCTTTCTTCAAACTAAGACAAGGCAACGAAATCAAAATAGAAATAATAAATCAAGTTAATAGCGTCTATTAGTGTAATTTTCCTAATATATGCACCCACTAGAGTCAAGATGAGAAAATAAACGAATTATAATATCTCTGTCTCACCTTCATCTCCCTCAGCGCCAATAATAATCAGTAATTATTCAGATTTCAAGCCTCTACGCTTCGTTAGTGCAACTTTGGTAAGGTCACGTTCACTTCCATGGTGTTGTTTATTTATGTGATAGATTTTTTTTTGTTTTAATATATTATATTTATTATTTTTTTTATTTTAATACATTATATTTATTATTTTTTTTATTTTTAAAGTTTTACGTGAACTGGGAACCCTGTGTTAAAATACTCAATTTTCCACTTCTTATCTTGTTTTGAGATGTCGCGTGTTAAGTGGCTCATCACCATATTTTGTCTACAAGAACGACATGTGAAAATAATTTAAATTTAATCATTCACCGTGTGATGATCGAACCTACAACCATCGAGCTAACTTTAACATGCGGTTCTGCTGCGTTACGATGGCTTTAATATTTATGATTCTATGAAGGCCAACAATATGATGAAAAGCGTAAAAACAAAAGAAACCGTGTTATTTGTTCACCACAAATCAAACTCTACAACCGACTCTACGCGCGCGACGTCAACACATCACAAATGGCTGCACAAATAGGAGTTCCATCGCGGGTTAATAACGATAAATATTTTCAATACGCGTTTGATTTCGTCCCTGAAGCGATAAAATATTCATTAGATGAGGGATGATGTGACGGCGCGCAAATTTGATATTTCAGAGCGTCAGAGCTCTATCTGGGGGAGGCAAATAGTAATTGATAAAGTATGGATTTTTCTATCTCTACCTCTATATATTATGTATTGTAGCAGTCGACAGTGAGTTCCTAGTTAAGATACCATTTAATTTGCTTTATCGCACCGTATTTTGTCAATATATAAAGAAAAAAATCGTATACAAGCCGTTTGAAAAATGTAGAGCTGAGTACCTTGACAGTAAGCTTTCTCTGCTTACCCACATATGCGGGGAAATACATGAAACTGGTACTACTTCAATATAAGGCAAATATATTTTAAATTATATTTCTGAGTCTTTCTGCCCAGTCGTGGTGCAGGGGCACAGAGTTTGATTGTAAAATTGATTGGTTGTGGGTTCGATCCCCATTCGAGGAAAAGAAATATTTATTGACATTTATATTTTCATTTCTTCGCTCTGATGGTTCAAGGCAAAGTGCGACGTTGAGTTCCACCACTCAACACGCAATGCCTCCAGAACTCGGCGGAAAGTGGGGAACAGTGTCTTAAGACTAGGTTCCCTCTGCTTACCCTGCTGTGTGCGGGATACAGTGTGAAGCTGATTATATTTCTTTATTACTTAATAGTAATAAACGTTTGATTTTGATAAAAGTACAAAACTAAAACAGTTTACAAATTATAAAATTCATTTAATTGCAGCTATTAAATAAATTAATTTTGAGTAAATATATAAAGCAATACTAGCTATTTGGGAGTATTTATGTATTTAATTTGTTTTACTGACAATGTTAAGTAGAATAATTTATGCTAGCGTATAAAATAGAAGCCAATAAATACATTGTATAAGTACTTATCTAGAAAACGTATAAAAATTTGAACGTAGCGGAACTCGAACCCGCGCTCCCTGGAAACCGACCAGGCGCTCTGACCACTAAGCCATACGTTCAAATTTTTATACGTTTTCTAAATAAGTATTTTTCTTTCCTAAGCGTGGATTAACACTTTGAAAAAATTTTAAAAATACATTATACTCGTATAAGTACTTACCAACAAATATGAATATAATTATTAGGCATCATTATTTTGGATATATTATATTAGATGAATCATTAGTAAACGTATTGTAATGCTGTTTTAAACGAAACTCTGTATCCGGAGTAACGCGTTTAGTCACAGTTAGACAGGATATATTCACCTCTTTCCACATTTATTATATATATATNTATATATATATATATATAAGTTTGTTTTAGTAGTTTTCAGCAAAACCATAATAATTTTAATTCTAATTTTCAAGCTAAATCTAGAAGTATTTCCTCAATAACATAAGAACATTTCTAACCCATTAATCCACGTTAACAACTACTTGATGCTCCATGTATGTAGGCAGTATATAAATTAATCAGCCAATAAAGCTGTTGTCGAGATACAGTCTGTAAACACACATACGTTAATTGAAAGCGTCGTTTAAAGGGGCATATCGCGAGCAAATTTGAGACGTGTCGGTGTAAATAATAATCACTTGGTTAAGAAATTTAAGAAAAATATCTGTTTTATGTATATAAATAATCTAATCTTTTTTTGTATATATACATATAAATTATATTAGCTTTTACTTACTTTGCCCAAATGGTCAAATGTCAAAATCGAAACAACTAAGAGTTAAATATGACATGTGACATATTCAGAATGGCCGAGATAACTTTTACCACAGATACAGTGGGCTACACGTGATTTATTATAATATAATATAGCTTTCCTCAAAAAATAGTACTATCCATAACGAAAATAGTCTTTCAATTCGATACAGGAGATTCGGGTGTTCAATCAAACAAACACTTTAGCTTTACAATATTAAATATAGATTTTATATTTTAGAAAGCGAAAGAGATTGCAGGCCTAATAGAAAATATAATAAAAATGTAGCCTTTAATACATAATTTATTTATTATAAATTATCTTTTTTTCTTTATTGTAAATTTCACTTTTAAATAAACTTAAATCGTATAATTGGTACTCACCAAATGTCAAATGCAAAGAATCTATTTAAATAACATTCGTAGAATATCAATACTGCATTATAAAAAAGAATATCACTTTACATTCGTTGAATTTAGTAGAAATGTGCTGAGTGGCGGAACTTAACGCTACATTTTGACTTACCAGAGCAGGGAAACATGTAATACAAATAACACAAAAATACACAATCTATTGCATTTGAATTGTGTTCAATGTTTAAATGTGATTGGTATTTAGTTAAATGATGTTCAGTATATTCTATACAAAAGCTTTAACGTTTTTAATATTGTTTCCTTTACATACAGACTCTTTGTAAACTCTATTAACACAGGTATTATTGTTAATAATTAACCATTAGAGACTAGTGTCGGCCTTCTCCGTTCTTCACTTTTTGCCAGGATTCAAGACATTACTAAACAAAACACAGCTTCCCAACAATATTTCTAGACATTGCATATTGAGTAGTGGAACTCAATACCACGTTTTATCTACAAGAGCAAGAATATAAAATTTTAACATAAATATTTAGCCCTGGTGGAGATCGAACCCACAATCTTCATAATCACGGTAAAACTATGTACTATTGTGCCACTACGGCTAATCAATCTATTTTTTATTGTAGACAAATATGTAAATGTTCATTCAAAAGGATTTTAAGTAAAAAGGTAGGATACATATGTATGGGGCTTTTTACTTAAAATAAACATTAACATTACAAACCTAAACATCTTGTTTGGTTGTATTTGCTAATCTCAGAAAATAATGGCTTGAATTGAGAAATTATTTTTGTTTTGAATAATATCTAACACAAAAATTCATTTACTCAATTATTCAAGGTCATTTATAGAGTAAGATAAGGCTTGATTAATTTGGATATATCTAGAATATATCATGTGTCACACACAATCCTATTATTTAATGTAATTTCTTCTTCTTCTATAATGTTATTTCCTCTTTGACCGCGGGGGCGAATTCGCAGGTAAAAGCCTAGAAGTTAATAACTTTTAAATTATTAATATGATGAAACCTCGTTTGTTTGTTTAAAACATATTATGTAGAGCCCTCTCAAACTTTAATTGAACTTCCGTGTTCAGTATCTGTTTCTGAGCGAGCAATCGGTTAAGTGAGAATGTACGTTATTAATGTTTTTATAATATTTAAAGTATTCTTCATATAATAAAAATGCTGTATTCCGCACACAGTAGGGTAGCCAGAGGGTATACAGTGTTAAGACACTCCGTTTCTCTCTTTCCGTCGAATTTTTCAAGGTATTGCGTGTTAAGTGCCAGAGCGAAGAAATAAAAATATTAATAAATAGTAATTCATTCCCTCGAGTGGTAATCGAACCCACAACCGTGCCGTTAAAGTCACACCCTTGTGCTTCTGTGACACAACGCTCATGTAGCACAAAATATAATAAAGATTAATACGTAAAGTATTGATATTTTGTATGTTTAAAGTTAACCCTTAATACATCCAAATGGTTTTGCAAGTTATGATGTTGATTTGCTTATCTTTAAATGTAGCCAAGCTCAGTTTATACCAATGTTACTTTGTTTTTTATTCTACCCTCTGACCGTCCTGGTCGGTTTCCAGGAGGCGCGAGTTCGGGTCCCGCTACGTTCAAATTTTTATACGTTTTCTAAATAAGTGTGAAAATTATTATTTTCTCTGAGTGGAAATAGAACCCACACCCATTCTATACAATATGACACAATCCTTGCGGCACAAATTTACCTTTTCAGGTACTGTCTAAGGTTAACACTGTAGCCCAGATTTAGCAATCTCGGAACCTAGTGTTAAGATACTCCGTTCCCATTAACACACTTCTGTTTCTACTTTTCGCCAAATTCTGGAGGAATTTCGTGCCGGAACTCAACGCCGCTCTTTCTTTGTTATTAGAACGAGGAAATGAAAATATTAAATATTTTATTTTCTCGAGTAGAAATTGAGCCCGCAACCAGCGTGTGACTATACATGCTTGTGTGCTTGCGCCACGACTGGCCTCAGTCTAAGCACTCTATTGAATTTAAGTTAAGTTTGAGGCCGGTCGTGGCGCAGCGGCACGAGGTGTGACTGCAAAACCGACTGGTTGTGGGTTCGATCCCCACTCGAGGAGATGAAATATTTACTTACATTTATATTTCCATTTCTTCGCTCTGGTGTCGAGGTTAAGCGCGGCGTTGAGTTCTGCCACTCAACACGCAATGCCTCCAGAATTCGGCAGAAAGTGGGGAACGGAGTGTCTTAACACTAGGTTCCCTCTGCCTACCCTGCTGTGTGCGGGATACAGCGTGAAGCTGATTTATTTATTTCATTTCCTCGGCTGAGGATCGAACCCACAACCAGTTACGTTTACAGTCACACTTTATTCGCCACGACTGTTATCTAATTAGGCATATTAAATTGTTTTCAATAAAGTGTAGGTATTAAAATAGTTTTATAGTAATCATTCCTTTGCGACTCTATTAATGTATGTATGTATGTATAAGTGAGAGGGGAGAGGAGCTTCACGCTTCCCACTTTCTGCTTAATTCTTGAGAGAGGTGTGGCGTTGAGTTGATACTACTGCACGTTGAATGACACTGTTTGTTGAGTTGCAGAACTCAACACCGCGCTATGTCTACCAAAGCAGTAAAATTTCAATAATAGAAATTTTCCATATAATGGGAATAGAAAAAAAGTTTTTACATTATTTGTTATATCTTGAGATGTTTATATGTATGATGTGATCAAGATAAAGAAATACGATGCTCGGATACAATATACATTTGTATATAATATATAAGATATATATAAGAAAACTAATAATTATATTACTTTACAAGTAACAAAATCTTAGAAACAAGACTATACAAGTATATAAACTTATTTAAAATTAATACAAATATCAATAGTAAAATAATTAAAATAGGTCAAATTCAACATTAAATACATAAACTTCAATCAATTTCAACTATAGCTCAATTTCAATAGGTAGCTGTCGTTAAGACTCGGGTGGGAGGTACAAAGGGGGAGGGGGGGTTGATAGGAGGAGAGGGGTAAGGAGGAAGTAAGTATCTAAATCGGATCCCATAATTCGGCTTCTTAATGCGGATTAAAACCTGGACTAAGACTGAGATCACTGATACTGCACCCGCAGAGGTGGCATTCAGTGACGAAATAATTGAAATTGTTGGCTATAGCGCGGTCAACTTGGTAGAGTTAGTTACTGGGATGTTCATTTTGGTACTAGAATACTGGAATAGGACATTATTGCTATATATGACTTGTCTTTTGAATATTTTTAATGATTAACTTTATTTTAATTGTATATAAGTCTTCTGCATTCACTTAAAATTACTGAAATGTTCGAAAATTGTAGGTACAGGTGACTTCTTATTGGATTTCATCTGTCTACCCTACATTATGTGGGAAATATGTTAAGTACTCACAATTTGAATCCTCTTAGATATATTTCATATGTTTCATAATTCTTTGCACTGACAAAATTTAGCATTGTTATCCACTACACTAGGTCCTCTGTTTCGAAGATGAGTCATGTTAAATTAGTCGGAACATTTTCACTATTCAGGTCCTGGTATTATTGAGCTGGTCTAAGGGTTATAAAGCAAAGAAATATAGCATTCTTATAAGGGGCCAGTTGTCGCGCAAGGGCACAAACGTGGGCTGGTTGTGGGTTCGATCCCCGCTGGAGGAAATGAAATATTTATGAAAATGTAATGCATTTCCATTTCTATGCTCTGGTTTCGACGCAAAGCACAGCGTTGAGATCCGTCACTGAACCCGCAATGCCTCCAGAATAAGGCGGAAAGTGGGGATCGAAGTGTCTTAACACAGTAGGTTCCCTCTGCTTACTTCTTGATTAATTTTTTTTAAATATAGCTTTGTTTTAATTGTGCTGAGTTCCACTAGTCAAGCTCAAGTGTTATAATTATAAAATAATCCGCCATTTTGTGGCCACCATCTTGAATTCGGATTTTTTGTACAGTGGTGTATTCTACTAGTCAAGATTGTTAATTGATACCCATAATAAAGGTGTTTTAAAAAAATAAAAATATGCCACTTCGTAACAGCGGCCATCTTAGGCTTGTAACACTGTAGAAATATAGACTATATATAATATTATAATATTGTCACTAAAACGAAAGCTATATTATTTCAAAGCAATCAGTCAACACAAGTTGAACAAAATTTCAATGACGGTATATACTATTTCAAAGCAATTACTACTATTACCCAATTTGACTCACGACGAAGTCAAGCTAAATAAACCCGTTTAAAAATGCAATAAACAACATTTATTACGAATATTTACAATCTCAATATAAATGCCATTTCCATATCGCAGTAGTCGGCGGTCAGCGAAGTTATTAAATAACTTAGTTGGAAGTTTGTTGCGAGCGACTACCAACTTTATATTTATTTATTGCGATTTTATACAGCAGACGACGCGGCCGGCTGTACCGCACCGAGCGCCGTATATTGTTTACTCGAACACGTCGTGAAGCATTTCTACTGTAAATCTATAGATTGTTATGATATTGAAATGTTTCAATTAAATTAAATTTATAAAACAAATAATTTATTTTTAACTTCGCTTTGTATCCCGCATATAGTAAGGTCTAGGCAGAGGGAAAGGGTTAAGATACTCCGGTCCCCATTTCAGAAGCTTGCTTGTGCCACTCTGCCACGACGACCTTAAACGAATAATTATTATATAAAATCATTTTTTTACTTTTATTTACCGCTATGCTTCTGAAAATAATTAAAAATTTTGTATGACACATGACATTCTAATTGCCAGTGATAACACCGACTGCAGTTACTGTGATAAATCGAAAATTTTAACGTGATATCATATATCTTCTCAATAAATGGACTACATAACAAAAAAAAAAAAAAATTAATTTTAACCAGTAACAAGATTCTGAGCTTAGCGTGTTTAACCAGACAAATTCAACTTTATAATAATATAATTGTATGTAATTTGATTGTTTTGTTTTTTAAATGATATAATTTTTTTTTCTTTGATAACTAGAAAAATGTTTCCAGTAACTAAATCTTAACGCGATTTCGTTTTTGTTTGTTTTTTGTTTTTATTTTATTTCTAAAGAGACAAAATAAAAGTAAAAAAAAACAAACAATTAACTTAATCAAAGTTGGTTATAATGACAACTTTCTAGGTTACTCTATCATTGAGAGGACATTTGTACGTTATTTGAAAAAATATTTTTTTTTTTTTTTTTTTTATTTATTTTATTTCTTAACACTACAGACACTTGGTCCGTACCCTTTTTAAATGTATTAATTTCCTTATCATATATATTAATTACATTATCGTTTACATACAATTAATACCTATAATAGGAAAATTATATTTTTAACTTTACATTATTTTACAAAATTTTACTTAGATCTAAGGTTAAGCGAATGTCTATATATGTATATTTAACAATTTTTCACATTACAATATATATTAAATTACATAACTATAAATAAGTACATGAAAAAATATTTGTCATACTTTGGTAATTAACGGAGTAGTAAATACTTTTAAGAATATTATTATTTCGATTCCAATATAAAGAAAATAAAATTACTATTTCTTTCTTTTTTGTCTTTCAATTTAAAAGTAATGTAGATTACATCTGAAGTGGAATCAAACACATAACCACTGTGTCTAGTATAATACAATTTTTTACTGCGTCGTCATAGCTTTATTTCTCTGATTTAATTTATTTAATAACGTATAATTATGTTAATATAGACATTGACAGAATTCATAGTAAGATAATTTCAGAAATAGCTCTATACCTCGACTTAAACTCTTTTTTTAATTTAGTCGCAACTGCGCGATCTAGAGTTATAAATTGAATAAGTTGCATTTTATAATTATATTGATATTGTAAAATGCATCTTATTCAATTTAATTATATATATTTTATATAATTAAAAATTTAAAAACATAATAATAGAGATAATAGAGTATATTACAATATTTATACTAGTAACGTGTTATGGTGTAGGAGTCGAAAAGCAATGTTGAAGTTAGAGAGCTTTTCGACTCTACTATTATGGTACTCTTATAATAAGTTATGGCGCCTTTATTGCAAATATCGTAGTGCTGAATTTTTTTTCTTTATTAAAGTTGAAATTTGGCATGTACCTAGATTAGGGAGGATAAGAGAAATGAGATAGGATTTCATGAAATTTCTACGTAAAATGTCAATTCACGCAAACAAAACTAAATTTATGTAAGAATAATTACATTATAAAATATGATGAGAATCATTCATTTTAAATTGCATACAGAAATAAAAGCAAAGGAACTAATAGCCGTGGATTACTATAATGAGATACAGATTATATAACTCGCTTTTAGTGTTTAGTTCTAAACTTGAAATTAAAAAGTTCTCTCCTCGAATATTTGCTCTACAACTCTCAGATATATTTAGAACGTGAACGTTCTGAATTAATTTAACTAAGTATATAAAGTATTTACTTAAGTATTTTAACTTGGGTCAAGCAAAATTTTAAAATAAGCACCTAAAGGATTGTAATAATATTTTGTGTTTCTTTTGTTTTTCTTACTTTCTTATTATGTGAAATATATAAAATTTCATCTCGGTTTTTTGTTATTTTTTGTTTATGTTTCTTTTAAAATACTTTCATTCTCGACTTGTTCCCGGATTCTGGAGGCATTGTGAATGTTACATGCATGTTGAATGGCGAAACTTAACGATCGGATTAACCTCAAAACTAGAATATATAATTCTTATTTCGTGAGAATATTAAATACTTAAATTACCTCGAGTGGGAATCGAACCCACAATTTGTCGTTTTTACAGTCGCACGCTTGTGTCACTGCGCCACGATTGCCTCTTTTCTGTTTATTTCATCTAAAAGCCATATATACGTAGACATGGTAAGCAAAATCTATAGGTAATATTAAAGCAAGCTAGTAATCTAGGTAATAAAATGGCATCGTAATCCCAGGTAGGGATTCCAGGCACGCGGCAGAGCTCCAAGTTATTCAATTAGCTCTAACTTTACACATTCACGGTTTTTGTCCCGCCTTTATGACTTCCTCTATTATCACTTTAATTAATTAGCTTTGTATAGGATGGTAGAGTTTTGTTAGAGACGAAGAAGTGTAGATGTAATCATAATTACTAATGTTGTAAGCTAATTAAAAATATGACGAATTTATTGGCCTCTGATACTTTGTTGTGGTGGATAAAGCGCGGCGTTGAGTTCCATCATTCATCATGCATTGTCTCAAAAATTAGGGAGCGGAGTGTTATTCTTTTTATATTGAAATTGACTTAAATATGACCACATCACGCTCCTTACTTCTGAAAGACGGTTTTTACATTGGGTTTTGTACATTTAGAAATATATTTCATATATTTAGGAATATAAAATATTCATATTAAAGGTGTAACATAAACATAACTTCCAATGCTATATCTAAATTTTAAAACCTCCTAAACTTCTTAAAATGTCTATTTTTATTCTGATTGATTTATAAAAATCTATTTATAAATTAAGAAACTTTAATTTGTTTTTACGTATTTTTTATATCTCGTGAGCTTAAGTACTTATCTAAGAAGATGCGTTCAAACATATGAAACATGAACGAAGACTACCTAAAATAGCATTACAACGTCCTCTTGTTCTCTTCCACTGTGTTAGATAGTGGTTTACAAGGTAGACGCTCAGTAAACATAGCTTTACTTAAATGCTTGACCTGTACGTACATATGATATATTTCAACCATACGTTTCTTGACATATATGGGGCCAGGCTAGCGTAGGTATTTCTGAAGGTATATCCGTTTTTTACTTATTGTTAAGAAACACCGTTCCCCAATCTTCGGGATATTGGGTTGAATGGCAGAACATAACACCGCGCTTTGTGTTAAGACATAAAATATTTTTTATCATATATTCATATGGTCTAACTAGTTCTTATTTATACGTTTTTGCCCCTGCGCCACGATTGCCTTCATTTTATTTATTTGCTATTATTTATATCCACGTGCATATGTCGATCCATACTCATTCTACGTTACAACTTATTTGTTATCGTTTATAAAAAGGTCCGCACGGGCATTGGCACAGGCAGTCTTGGCTCTGGTGTGGCTCAGTACACTAGTCGTGTCCTGTCGCTGTCCTTGACTATATGGATAACTAATTATTATTTTATTTTATTTATAATTATATGTAGTTGTGATTCAACATTTATATAAAATCAGCTTCACGCTGTATCCCGCACACTGCAGGGTAGGCAGAGGGAACCTAATGTTAAGACACTCCATTCTCCCACTTTCTGCCGAATTCTGGAAGCATTGCGTGTTGAGTGGCAGAACTCAACGCCGCGCTTTGCCTCGACACCAGACCGAAGAAATGGAAATATAAATTTAAGTAAATATTTCATCTCCTCGAGTGGGGATCGAATCCACAACCTGTCGGTTTTACAGTCACACTTTGTGCTCCTGCGCCACGACTGGCCTCTTAATGGATAATTAATTATTATTTTATTTATAATTATGTGCAATTGTGATTCAACATTTATATAAAGTATACATTACTCTGAATTGCTATATTAGGCGGGAGCAAAGGCGAAACGGTGTTATTAGGTTGTAAAGCCTACACCTGTGGTCACAAGTAGCAGGCACTGCTCTAAGCTCCACATCATTTAAATACAGACGATAATATTAGTTATATCTACTTTCCACATCTGATGTTTGTCCAATACGACCACTCTACACTAACTACCCTCTCTTATTTTGTTTATTTAATACTTTATTACACCAACTTAATAATAAAAATATACAAGGAAAACAATGGAAAAATATGGTGTAAAGGCGGTTTTATCACCACCACAGGTGATCTCTTCCAGGCAACCCTTACCATTAAAAAGATTAAAGAATGTATGGATATTGGCTGGTCTACAAATGATATAATATGACATTCTAATATGATGTACCTACATCAAAAAAATACATTCTATACATTACAAACTAATTTACATAGATACCTATATTCTCTCTTATTATATATTCCATCAATATTGCCACACACATACAAATAGATAATTCAAAAGATACAAACACATACAGCGTGAAAACCACATCGTGCTCAGCAGAATCTTTGAATGTAAATTTGTTAGCCGCTAATAATAGTATAATAGAGTTTTGTACGTTGTACTAAAGTTTTAATTGGTCTGCTCTGAGACAATAACGAAAGCCAAAACAATGTGTTCGCTACTGGGATTTTAAACTATTGTTTTTCAACTTTATGCCCCACTGTGTTGCTGACCACTTATTTAGTTGGGGGAAACTAATCGTATAGAATCGACGGGGCAGTTTTGGAGTTTTTTTATTACTTTGATATATTAAAGATAGGGGATCGGTAGGTGTATTCTTTAGATAAAGCGGCGTTAAATTCCGCTACTTAATACACATCATCATCATCATTAAAGGCACCACAACCGCGGGTAGGCCTTGGTCTGGTCCAGAATATCCCTCCATTCTATCCTTTATTTTGCTTAATATACAATGTTTCAAAAATTGGGCGGTATGTAGGGAACGGTGTATCTTGACATTAGGTTCTCTGTCTACTCTGCTGTACGGGAAAATCGTAAAGCTATTTTTTTATTAGGATTTTGTTGTATGTATTGTTTTGTCATATTTTGTTGTATGTATTTTGTATATATGTATAGACGAAAAAATATTTTAGAGCAAATTGTGTATTGTAAAAGAAGATGTAAGGGCAAAAAAGATTTATGAAGAAAAATTGAGTGGTAAGAGAGGTCGGAGTCCTCGGTTGACCTTTGAAAACACAATATCAAAAAATCCAGTATTTTTGTAAAGGGCATGTATGAAGAGGTAGATGACAGAAAACTAGTCGATACAAGTATATAGAGATTGTAGCGTTTGGCGCTCCATTCTCTTTGACTACGCAGCTAGGCCTATAGCATGAAGCTATGTTAAGTTAATTTAAAAAAATATATATTACTTAATAATAATATCTTTGTAAATTTAACAAAATATTTAACTTTAATTTTCAATATTTCAATACGATCACAACATTTATTATACATACTTGTATTACCAATCGACTGTGCACGGCGGGTGGAACTGAGTGAAGCTATGTTGTGCAAAATTTTGCGAATTTTTTGCGAACATTTTACGAAATTTGTTGTTTTGTTCACACGCGCTGGATTAGATTAGTCAAAGTTCAATCTGTGCGCGTGAATTTCAAAACGTTCCACAGCGTAACTTTACGAGACACATTTTGACCATTTACTCAAAAACTATAATTACAATTATCACCAAACAACTTCGCTGATCGGCGAGAGCTGTAGGTTTAACGGTCTAGGAGGAGTAGCATTACAACGAAACACAATTTTGACCAGTAAGAGCTTCGCTTCGCTTAGCTCAATAATTTAGTGTATTTTGAGTTACACCCTTTTCCCACATGCCTTCTCGGGCAGAGGGAACCTAGTGTTAAGATAATTTTTTCCCCATTTTCCACGTAATATACGGACATTTCGTGCTGAGTGAGGAAACTCACACTGCGGTTTATTTTATTAAAAGAGAGAGGAGTTGAAAATGTTTAATCTCCCAAACGAAACGTGGGAAATGAATCCACATCCATCGCGCTTAAAGTCAGATGTTGTGCCGCTGCGTCAGCTTATTAATTTTATTTTCTTTATAAGAAAATAACCTAAAGTATTATTGTAAAATTAAGATCAAGATATCAAACACACAAGGATTTGTGGAGTGACGTGTTATATATTGTGGTATTATCAGCTATCAGTGGTAGCGTTCCCGAACATTCGTTATTGGAGTAGAGTCGAGCTGGAAAACTACTTATACCTCACTACTCTATCGAGGATTGTAATAGAGCCATGAACTTTACTTAGTGTTCTGTATTAATAATAAATTTATCAGTATAGCAGAGTATATAGAGAGAAATAGGTGTGAATACATTCAATTTTTTTCTTTTCGTTTTAAATCAAGATGTTGAGAATTTTTTGTTGTTATGCTTTGAGAATTTTTTGATATTTCCTTTGAAACTCCTAATTGAGATTTGATCTTTAACCAATTTCTTATGGCTTACTTGGGGATTGGTAAGTAAAACGAGGAATTAAATTCTGCTACACAACACGCACTGTCACTTTACAGAGTGTCTTAACACTAGGTTGCCTCGTGCTACTCTACTATACAGTAGAAATCGTGAAACTACTTTTCTATAATATCTCTACAGTTTATCTATAGTTTTAACGCTATTTTCATAGCCATTGCAATTCTAAAGCTACATCGAAGTCAATCGCACATTGGACAGAGGTGGTTCTTATCTCCGTCCGCTTCTTTACTTCCATTCACACCTCTACAAATCGTGCAGGGAGGTTTCAAAAAATGCATTACTCCAGTTTAGATTCTCTTGAGAAAGCATATGTTGAGATTTTGTTGTTTTATATTATTTGTAATGTTGGGAAGAGAGTGAAAACTATATACTGAGATTATATATTAATAAATGTTCGTTTACCACTAATTTTGAGTGTCTAAAATTTTTTGCTTATTTTCCGTGAAGGACCCTCTTTCAGTATGATTAATGTTTTTTCTGATTTATCTCCTAGATTGATCTTAGAAGGGTTTTCGTGCCCTTTAAATAGACTTCAATCAAATCAGCTTCACGTTGTATCCCTCACACAGCAGGGTAGGCAGAAGGAACCTAGTGATAAGACACTTCGTCCCACACTTTGCGGGGAATGGGGAACGTAAATGGACTTTATAACACAATTTATTTTTATACTTACTAATTTGATCTTGCCTCTAGGTTTAGGTTTAGATTACAGTATAAAACAAGTAACTAAGATAGTAAAATACCTCACTGTAAACTTTATAAAAGTAACTTTAACATATATTAGTTACATGTTGCAGGTAGAGACACAGTTGTGGGTCTGAAACTTTTAAGTTCATTTGTTTAGGGTTCAGATTTCACTCTAGGAGATTTAGGATTTAGAAAGAAAAGAAATTTATGTTTTAAATGTATTTTCAGCCACATTAAGCAAAAAATCTTAAAATGTGTCAAAATTTAAGTTACCGAATAAAAGAAAATCAATAAAAATCAGCTTCCCGCTTTTACCCGTATAGTAGAAGGAACCTAGTGCTAAGATGCCGAGACCCTCACTCGGTGTTAAAAATAGGGTGGCTATTTTTAAGATTTTGCATGTTGAGTGGCTGATCTTAATGAAGAAGAATTGATAATAACTTATATAACCGAGTGGAAATCGAATCAACAGTTGTAGCATCGTTATAGTCAGAAATTCTTCCTAATCAACGACAGACTCTAAAAATATTTTAAGATTAAAGCAACGAAAACATAAACTCTTATTTACGTATCTTCATTTTATTAGCATTTGTAATTTTCATTTAAAAATCTGCAAAAGTTGTATTATTCCAAGCTGCAGTAAATGGTTTGAAAAACAAACTCGTAAGTTACCAGCACCTGCACCTGCAAGTGTCGCAACCGCTGGCTTCTAAACAACGAAGACGCCTGAACTTTAGCGGAACTGGCATTCGTTTAAACAGACTTAGAGCATAGTTAGCGTTTACATATAAATTGCTCTGAGAATACCTTGTTTCATGATCCAAAGTTGTAATAAGTGAACAATCGTGTGAAGCCACGCCAATTATTGTAGTAGCAAGTTGAAGTCCCAAAATCCTGGCTCTGGGTGAGAATATGTAAATAGTCGTATGCAGAAATGTTCCACAACAACTCTAATAGTTATAGCTCATTCCATAGTCTCTACTTTGTAATGTGTTTAGTAAACTTTAACTTATATTTGAGAAAATATATGCTAAAATGGATAGAAAACGTTGTTTTTGTATATTACTAGCTGTCATGATGTCGTCGTCGTTTAATTACTATCAATTAAGTAACAAAGCACCGCGTTGATTTCCACCACTCAATAAGCAATGTCTTGAAAATTGGCCACCTACATATCCTAACACTATTTATTTTTTACAATATCTATAAATATACAAAAACAATAGACACGTGAAGAGTAAACGTATCTTTCAAACTTCCATAATATCTCAGCCAGCCAAAAACATAGCTTTGTGGAAAATCAAACATGTTTTGTTTTATCCAGACCACGCCAATTATGCTGTCAATACTTCATTTCTAGGGGTTTGTCTGAAAGAGCTTTAGGTGCGGATGGCCTCTGTTCTTTTGTTATAAAATTTCACTTTTATAAATAAAATTAAAATATATATAATAAATAAAAAATCTTCTAAAAATAAAAGAATTTGTGTGTAATAAAATCATAATATGGATATATTTGTATGGCAAATTGAAAGAAAAAAAAATGTGTAGAGAATGATATGTTCTCTATATTGACAGTGAAAATTCATAACTAAAAATTCACTTTTTTCTTCATTTTTATTTTAAGATTATTTTAAGCTTATATTGTATACTGGGATCAAATGATGTGTTTGTAATTACATAACGAAAAGAAATATTATTATTATTTCAAGTTTTATTTTCAATAAATACACATTTGAATAAAAAAATATTGAATACATACAAATATTGTGTGTATAACATAAAAACATCGAAAGTTCTTCAATGCGTTTTTTATTTCCGTGTAGGTTGATCGAACTAATCCGGACTGAGCATATTAAGCCATTAGTCCATTATAAATGTAATGTAAAATGCCTTGAATTAAAAAAAAATACCTAGTGAAAAACACCTAGAGGGCTCCTTATACTAAGTACTGTAATAGTAGAAAGTACTTAAAATAAAAAAAATATATACATAGAATATTATTATCCCTAGCGCTAACGATATAATCTCTGCCTATCTCTTTCACCTCGTTCTCTGTCATCGATCTCTTCATACCCGCCGTAAGGGAAGTCCTCATGCTGCTTACGTGATCTTCTTCCAGTATCTCCTTCTGCTTCTCTTAACTTCACTCTTGATTAATTTTTTTTATTCTTTCATCACTCATTCTCTCGACTACGTAACTAAATCCATGTTAGCTATGTTGCAAGAAAATAATTTGTCATTTAAATTGTTGTCAGTAAAAATCGAACTATTATATACTAACAGTGCCATGATGACGCGCGATGTTAGATTAAATAAAATAAATCAACATTTTTCGAGAAAATATCATCGGTTTTAATTCAATGTGGCGTTTATTTCATGTGTGTAGGTATCGTATAACCATTACGTAAATGTACACATTGAAATAAATAAAACTAACAACAGAATATTTTAAAAGTAATTGAGTATTTTGTTGTGTAAACAAAATAGTGATTATGTGCAAATGTATGGTGACGCAAATACAAATCCTATTCTCATTAATACACAAAGTATTAACAGTCACTTTCTAAATAATACATAGTCTACTTAAATAAAGAAATCATATATATATTTTACATACATATATGTTAGAAATAAACGAACTAACGTAGCTAAACTTCTTTTTTAATTTCACGCTGTACCCTGCATATGGTAAGTCAGCAGTAGTAAGATAGACCGAGGGCAGACTACCGTTAAAGTCGTCGATTTTCTATTGTGTTGAGTGGCATCAACTTCACTTCAATTAGACAACTGCTCTGCACTCTTTGCTCTTCCATATAGCCATACGATCAGAACTAGTAAGTACTACAGGCCTACGCCAATTCTCTCTGCCCAAGGAAAGAGGAGTAAGGCCTTTGTCAACTGTTACCACATCCTTGTGCATATCCATGTCAATCTTGAGAAAGTACTTTCTAATACTATATACCTCGTGGTTATGGAGGTTCTTTACATTCAAAAAGCCCCGACCTCCATACTTACTTACTGCAGGAATATCATACTCCAATAGATGACGAAGTACTATTATATATACCCATTATTCTATACAAGTCTCTAAAAATGATCTCAAAGTCATATCAATCTTATATAACTCCAAGATCTTTTAAAGCCAAGTATGTGGCACTGAATCAAATGCCTTCTTATAATCTCTCTAAGCAGTAGTAAGATTTTTCCTGTTCCGTCGTACCTATTAGCTTATAGTGTTTTTTTTTTAATTTTTTAAATCCATTTTTTACAACAATTTATATTTAAAAATGTAAAATTTATTTCTCTTTTGTAATAAAAATATAACATTTATCTTTCTTAATGATTAACATTATTAAAATTGTGTAAAAACAAAATTGGGACAACCGACACGTGTAAGAGCTTCGGTTTCAACACAATTTAAAAGGCGTCGAAGATATTTCGAAATTAATCCATCGACTGTGTAAACACTATCCAATTTGACGGTCCAACTACTGCACGGCTAAATATTGGAAAAAATTGCTGCCCGATATTTATATAGTTTTAATAAGGTTTACGTTCGCAAAAAATGTTTACTTTTTATTGAAATGTTTATTTATTTATTTATTTATATACTGTAATGTTAGTGTTGGGGTGTTAAGTTGGGGTATGGTATTGGTGGGAATCGCTAATGTAGTGAAACTAGCATTGCCCGTAAAAGCCAATGAAAACCATCTGCTGTGTTTTATAGTGGAACACCAAGTTTCAAGTAGAGCCTCGACTCAGTCCTAGCCTCCGCGTCCTCGTTGTACACCCTGGGTACTGCTGCGACCACGCAACCACGTGTCCACTGCCTCGAAGTCGCAGCTGAGCTGAGGAGGTTGGGCAAAGGCGAATATTCTGCGCCATAAAACAGAATACAATCACTAATGAGGGAAGATACCCGAAATAAAACTGAGCATGACCGTAGGCTCTAGGGCGGCAGCCCCGCTAACGGTCTAAGGCATAGTGGGTTAATCACCTGCTTGCACTAAAATTTACGATTAAAGAAACAGAAACAGAGATAAACCGAACCGATCCTTTACCGACGACCTTTGGCATGAA
This sequence comes from Heliconius hermathena, assembly GCA_013403705.1. Lineage (NCBI taxonomy): Eukaryota > Metazoa > Arthropoda > Insecta > Lepidoptera > Nymphalidae > Heliconius > Heliconius hermathena. The sequence continues at coordinate 97,934 of JAAIXJ010000075.1, forward strand.
AATCCGGACACGAATTGCTTTTTGGAATGTACGCACACTTGGCAGTGAAAGTAGACTTGCTCAAGCAGAAGTAGAAATGCTCAGATACAACTTGCAAATTCTTGGTCTAAGTGAAGTGCGAAGAAATGGCTTTGGTGAATTGAGAACGTCCAGAAATCTGACTTTGCTCTACTCCGGCAAAAAGACGGGAGAAGAAGTGTATGAATATGGCGTAGGGCTCCTTCTCTCAAAGTCTGCTGACTTTGAGGAAGAGTCTTCTGGACTGGAAGCCGATCTCAGATCGCATTATGTACGCCCGTTTTAACTCTAGAGCCCGAAAGATCTCCATTGTACAGTGCTACGCTCCAACAAATTCCGCATCAGAAGAAACCAAAGATGACTTTTACAATTCTCTCAATGCCACATTCAAGAACATCAAGAGACAGGATATTGTGATCGTCATGGGAGACCTGAACGCAAAGGTTGGAAGTTGTAACTTGAATCGTGAGAGATGCATGGGTGTACAGGGGCTTGGAGTGTGTAACGAGAACGGAGAGCGTTTTATAGAGTTCTGTCAAAATTATGATCTCACTATTGGTGGTACGCTATTCATACACAGAGACCATCATAAACACACTTGGACTTCACCCGATGGTATTACTAAGAACCAAATTGACCACCTTGCTATCAGTACTAAATGGCGTTCCTCGTTGCTCGATGTGCGTAATCGTAGAGGTGCTGACATTGATAGCGACCATCACTTGGTAGTCGCGGAGATACGTCTTAAACTTGCGGTAACACGACCAGTAGCGGAAACGGGAAAATTTGGCAAACGATTTGATATATCCAAACTGCAAGACCCAACTATTCGTGACAAATTCAGGCTAGAGCTCCGAAATCGATTCTCTGGACTTCAGACACATGAAACAGCCATAGACGAAAAGTGGAACCACATCAGGGTTGCCTATACAGAGGCTAGCTCTATCGTATTAGGACACAAGCGCCGTAAGCGTGACGAATGGATTTCACAAAGCACCTGGGACCTTATTGCCAGTAAAAAGGAGCTGCATCTAAAGTTGCTACGAATACAAAATGAAGCCCAAAGAGCTCACCTCAAAAGGGAATACCGGCTGATGCGCAGAAAAATTTATCGCAGTACGCGCAAAGATAGAAGAATTTGGACAGACGGTCTTGCTGAACAAGCGCAACTCGCTGCTAGTGGAAATCTGAGGAACCTGTATACCACAACAAAAACTTTAGCGGGTAATGCAAGATCCAAGAAGAAACCTCTTAAGTCCACAGAAGGTCAGCTTATCGTAACATCCGAAGGGCAGTTGCAGCGCTGGCGTGAGCATTTTACGGAGGTCTTCCACAGTCAGGAGTTGGCAACGCCAATCGAAACACTAGAGGCCATTCCACCCTCACAGCTACTCGACATTGATACCGGTCCTTCTTCATGTGAAGAAGTCGCTAGAGCTATTCTTTCCTTGAAAGTCCAAAAAGCACCAGGACTCGACCTTATAACTGCAGAAATGCTCAAGGCTGACTTACGCACCGCTGTTGAGATTCTGAAGCCTTTGATTGATAAGATTTGGGATTCCGAAGAGGTTCCTGAGGACTGGAATAAATAATGGTTGAATATTAAAATCTTATATAAAGAAAAAATCAATAACCATAAGTAAAATAAGGAGTATCACAACTCCCAAATTCACTATTTCTAAATAGCTTGTGGATTGAAGGAGCAGACTGAAGAAAGATAGAAGTTTATTTTTGATAGAATTCTAGGCATTGTACAAAAATAGTGCCATTACTAGAAATAACACAAAATTATTAACTATATTAAATACAAATAAATAGCTAATTAGTTTTTAAAAAGGAATATATAAAGTGTTTTCTCATACTGTTAACACTACGTTAGATTAACGCGTATTCACAACGCTCTCGACCACAACCTATACATATAAAAAAACATTAGAGCTCTTTTCACTTACAAGGGTGGAATGAAATAAAAATAAAACGAGCGATTTGCTTCCAATCCGCGCGTACGATAATGTTGTAAAAAGGAATGGCTTAATACCTATGTAGAGTGAGAGCTGTGCCTCAGACAGTCTTACAGGCTGAGTTTGAGAGATTAGGTGTAGGTGTATGTTTATTAAGTGACATTTTATATACTGTTCAGTATTCGTACGAAAAATTTAATGTTATGTATTATATATATAATACATAACACATATATAATACATAATAGTTATTTGTTTAATATAGAGGCCATTGTAACGCAGGAATGCATCGCCTGGCTGTAAGCATATCGGCTGTAGATTAAAATTACTTATTAAGATTTCTACAATGTAAAATGCGGCATTGTAATCTGCAACTCGAATCTTAGTAGAAAATAGAAAACAAAATATCTTAATACTAAGTTTCCTCTGCCTGCTCTGCCCTGAGAAAAGCTATTTATATAGAGGCCAGTCGTGGCGCAGCGGGACGAAGTGTGACTGTAAAATTGACTGGTTGTGGGTTCAATCCTCACTCGATTTCTTCACTCTGGTGTCGAGGTTAAGCGCGGCGTTGAGTTCTCTCACTCAACACACAATGCCTCCAGAATTCGGCAGAAAGTGGGGAACGGAGTGTCTTAACACTGGGTTTCCTCTGCCTACCCTGCTGTGTGCGGGATATAGTGTGAAGCTGATTTGATTTAAATTTTTATGTATAGGTAGATTGCCATTTTTTAAGTAATATTATATATAAAAGATAAGGCAAGAAAGTAACAACACAACATTACAATCAAGTTTCTTTCACTTGAAATTTCGATAAAAATCAGTTCAGCTTATCCGGAGATTAGCCCAGACAAACACACATACATACAAACAGACTAAAAAAAATAATATTATTTGTTTGTGTTTTACTTATATTATCTTATATTATATTCTATATATGTCCTACAGGTCAATTTATTGTTTTTTACAAAAAACGAAAATAAAATTTGTTTAAAACTATACCAAGGTTAAACTTATAATTTTTCAATCCATTCCCACAAAATAATGTTTCACCAAAAATCGAAACTATAAAACTTAAAAAAGTTAGCGTAACTATATGCATAGCAGTATTTCAGCACTGTCAATTATAGCTGTCGGAATAGTTTGTTACTAGTTAAATAGAGAAATATATAGATTTTGAATAAATCGGTTTTAAAAGCTTTTAAAGAGCTTTCCACAGCTTAACATTTAGTTATAGGGAAAGTATTTTAAAATTAGCATTCAACATATGAATGCACTGTACTAAAGTTACGAAGTTATATATGTGTAGTACTTTTTATTTTATTTACTATTTTGACTATCCGAGGATTAAGAAAAATGCTAAAAAAATATAAGTATTATACACAAAGTGTGAGAATAAACGCGAGTGGTTGTGGGTTCGATCCCCACTCACAGGAAATTAAATATTTATTTAAATTTATATTTTCATTTTTTCGCTTTGGTGTCGAAGCAAAGAGTTGAGTTCCGCCACTCAATTCAGCGAGATTCAGCGTGAAACTGTTTTTTTTATATTTCCATTTCTCCACTCTTACCTTAACAGGCTATGCCTCCAGATTTCGGCAGGAAATGTGGAATGGAGTATCTTAACACTACGTTCCCTTGAGGTTCCTATAATTATTAGTCCAATACAAATTGTTTATTTTTTAATTATATAATTTCAATAATCAATATTTAATTTACAAGACGTAACTAGACGGCGATGTTATTAAGTTTTATCGCGCTATGCTTTAGTTAGGATTTTGTGAATATCTAATAAGAATGTCAAAAGTATGAGAGAGATATTCACGGCACATTTCGATATACATAGTACAGTGGATATGGGTAGTCTGTTCATATGGTAATAAATCTACTAATAGATTAGGTCAATATACGATATGGTGTTTCATTTAAATTCAACCTTATACTTTACCTTATCAGTACATTTTTTGAGATTTTAATTTTTTGAAGCTAGTGAACCCAGCTTGGGACCGCTTCCCCGTGCACTCGCAGTGAATCGCTGCGCAAGAATACACGGTAGCCGCACCGACAGCGACAGCTTCGGCCAGTGTGGTAACATCAGCTGCAGCAGAGGATTGAGTGACGTTAAAGAGGATGCCACTTGTATTCAAGTCAACTGAGAAGATCTAATCTTGGCCAACTGGATGTCATCGGAAGGACATGTCGCTCTATCGTGGTTAATGTGACATCAGGAGGTGGACGTCACATAAACAAGTTCGCCATGACGCCACAGGAGGCGCCACATACATCAAGTTTACATTGCAAAATATTTGTGTTAGTGTAGTGCAAATATGAGTACCCAAGTTTTTTATAATAAACTAAGAAACAATGAGATTCAAGCAGATTTGAGCTTTAGTTAAATGAAATTTTTAACTTAGAATATTTAGGAAAGGTTTTGGACTAGCCAAATTTTAAGTAAATTACTCACAATAAGAAGCTTCAAGGTAAGTTTATGCATGTTAATTTAAAAATTAGAATGACTTTATAATTAAACGAGGAAACGGGCAACCTATGCACAATTCAATTAGAATATATAAGTTGTCTTGTAAAATATTAAAAAAATTGATTTAAAAGTCACAATTTTGTAAGATTTTAGAATATATTATATTTCGGTGTCCTTAAAAAGCTTACAAAATAGAACTAGTAAAAGTTAAAATTAATATTAAAAAGAGTTCAAAGGATAGATTATGGAATACATAGAAACGCGACAAGAATTGTTAGAAAAGGATTGGGCGTCGTTTAAAGACACCAATACTAAACTTTAAGAGAATTTTAAACTGATCTGATTTTGATAGATTTTTATTTTTAATTTATGACCTGAAGCACCTCGTTCAGAATGAGCGTGTGCAATATTTTCCTATATGATCGTCATTGGAAAAAAGCTATACTGAGGATTGAAACAAGAGTTATGCTTCTTATTCTATTTTCATCCATTATCATAAAATAACATATTTTCGTTTTCTACCTATAGATAATCACCTCTAAATGTATACTACATAATTTTATCTCGTAAAAATTGTCGTCTTAGAACAATGTTTAGTTAGTTGATATTTAATTTAAAGATAAAAATTTGGTTTTTAATAGCATATATATTAATACAGGCTGGAGCTATTGCCCCACAACTATATTTAACTATTCGTCCCATTTAAATGGTTCCGCTGTCCCGAAGATTAGCTCGAACAAACAGAAAGACAGACACATTTTTTTTTGTGTCTCGTGTAAATAACTGTACTTTATACTATACACTTGGAACAATACGGTTATTTAGAAATCATAGACATACACTTTATTTTTATTTATTTGTATAGTTCATTTTCTTAATTTTTAAAAAGGCGATTAAAATGACTACGTTGTATTTTTTATTATGTTGTTGGTCGACGAGGATGTCTTGGTTACATCTAAAAAAAACATGATACAATATTTTAACTTAAAAATTATATCTTTTTGCTTACAAAAAACATTTAAAAGTTGTGTATTATAATAAACTTATTTTAAAGTTGTGTATTATTTCATTGCGTCTTATTTATTTCTTTTATGAACATCCATATTTGTTTATGAACAAAATCGTATTCACTGCAGAGTGTATGCCACTCGTAGACAGCAAAAAACACTTTTTCAAAACAGCAAACGAAAAAAATAAAAGCTCCACAAAGAGCCCTAAACAACAGGTAGCCGCCGCTTTTAATACAATCCAAATCGCAATCCATACAATAGAAGCAATACACACAATAAAACCTATAAAATTTATATTTACCCTCAATAACGGTATAGCGAATACGTAATGAACATTAGGAACAAAGGCTTGTGAAAAGACCTGATACCGAATTGTAGGTGAGAATCGGATACAATAAATACACAAATGTAAACTTTATTACCTACAATACAGTGTCTACGATCGATCGTTTGTAATGTATTGATACCTGTGAAATATATCTTTAGTTACTATGAACTAAGCTTTAAGATTGAGCTTTAAAGCTTAAAGTTGTGTGCTTTATTCAAATCAAAGGTTTGAACTGAAATATTAGTGTTGTGATGGTTTTCTCTAGATCACTGCAGCAGGGAATCTTTTGTCGTCCAGATACAGCTACAGCTATAGCTACGGCGGCTACGGCGTAGCGTCAAAGCTACGAGATAGCAAATGTACGTGTGTGTGTAGCTTTACTTTATTTATGTGATATCGTGGAATATGGGAGGTATGGTAGTTGCATGACAAATATATCTTTACACTAGTTGTGCTACAGTTCATGTTGTAATAACATAACTTATAATAAAAATGTATTTTTCGTGATAAAATAAATAAATAAATCAGCTTCACGCTGTATCCCGCACACAGCAGGGTAGGCAGAGGGAACTTAGTGAAAGACACTCCGTTCTCCACTTTCTGCCGAATTCTGGAGGTATTGCGTGTTAAGTGGCAGAACTCAACGCCGCGCTTTTGCCTCGACACCAGAGCGAAGAAATGGAAATATAAATTTAAGTAAATATTTCATTTACTCGAGTGGGGATCGAACCCACAACAAGTCGGTTTTACAGTCACACTTTGTGCCGCTGCGCCACGACCGGCCTCGATTTTTCGTGATATTTGTGAAAATTAAGAAAACTTAACTTAAAGAATTTTTTTTTTATAAATATTTAGAACAACAGAGGTGATGTAAGTACTTATTCTTTTTATCATATTAAATTATAATAATTATGAGCACCGGTAATCTCAACATCAGGTGACACGCAGGCTCGCTTACATGGCCTTAATATATTTATAAAAATAGATTTTTTTGTCATTCTGCTCTTCCTTCTTCTTCCTCAACTTGCTTTTTCCCTTTTCACCTTGCCGTTATACAAGAGTGGTTATCGAACCCAAAACCAACGTGTTTCCAATATAACGATCTCAAATAAAATATAAAAATATATATAAAATAAGGCGTAGATTTATATTTATATAAACATGGTTTGTAAAATATTAAGTAGGTACTACCGACGTAATTCATCTTGAAATAAAATTAGCGAAATAGCAGTAAGCTTAACTGAAGCTGCTCATAAGCTTCGTTCATTAAACTCCTTTACCGCTTGTTGTGTCTTAAATTTTCAACATAAAGTAAAATATAATCTCCGTTTCAATAAAGAAAAGTTTGTATTTATAATAAGTCTATATTTATCCTCTTCAAAGTGATTTATTTACACAATATAATTTATAACTACTATGGTCTATACATACATTTTAATTTATAACTACTATGGTCTATATATACATTTTAATTATGGATAATAAAAAATTATGTCTGGTCTATAGTTTTGAAAAAAATATTGTTTTTTAAATAATTAAAAAGAATATATTATGACACAAAAAGAATTATTGTTTTAATATATACGTATGTCCAACTGAGAACCTTTTACTAGGAACAATTGATAACTGTACGAAACAAGCTCGTGCAAATTCTTTATAAATAAGATTGCACTCGAAAGGAATGTAAAAAATGTTTATATAGTTCAAATTTAAGTCCATTATTTATATAATTTTTAATTTTTTAAAAGATAAATTCATTATCGTAAATTACAGCGTAATAGAGTGAAAATAAAAAAAAACTACAGTCAAAATCAAATCAGCTTCACGCTGTATTCCGCACATAGCAGTGTCGGCAGAGGGAACGTAGTGTTAAGACAGACCGTTTCCCGTATTGCCGAGTTCTACAATCATATATAAATAAGTATGGCAAAGCAGAACAAATAAATAAGAAACCATGCCCATTGTCCCCGATATATTCGAAAAGATCAAGAAAGAAAAAAATATCCAAAAAGTAATAATTTTCCTAACTTACATTATCGACACAAATCATAAGAAAGTCTTCGCTGACCTCCAATAACAAAATAACACATTCGCTCGCATGCTCTCTATACAGCCCAGAACTTTGAATAACCGTTTAATATAATTTAGGTTTGAACCAGTTTCGCTCTGTTCAAGTCAAACTATCTCGACTCCAGTATAGAATAGAGAAATCGTAGAAATATCATATAACAGATTTCTATAAAAGACCATCGCAATTTATACTTTCATATTGTTAACTAAAATTGGAAACCATTTTTTATTTAAATATTTTTTAATTATCTCCATAATATATTGTAACTTACTTTTTACAATCAGTAACCTAGTATTTAAATATCTTATTTTCATAAAATATATAATTAAAAAACAGAAAATTAGACCAATTTAGGAATACAAGATAATAGCATAGCCGTTTATACCATTTCTTTCCTCATATTTAGTCTACCCGACCTACTGTACTGACAATAAGAACTGCGAAGTGCTTCCCAGTCGTTTCACACTTCCATCTAAGTGGGATAAACTATTGCTCCAGGCATTTTACGACAATTTTCTTCTTATATAGTTTTATAATACTCGACGATATACTTTAGAAGATTTATTTTGTTGAAACAAGTTTCAAAATTTGTATATTTACTAGAAGGATTCTTTGTAATCAATATTAAAAAAAAAAATCTTTAGTAATATTAAATATTTCCCTAATAGTTTATTTTGACTTATTATAATCTTAAGATTTCAAGTACACTTATGCAATATATATTTATAAATAATTCTAGTTTTTAAATTCTTTTATGTATTTATCAAACACATGTTTTGAAAATCTCTTTAGTAGTACAGATTTTGAAAAAATAAATTATTATGATATTTTTTAATAAAGTTTCGATCAAAAATAATTAAATTACATAAATATTTCATATTTTGTACTTCTGTATACACTATACAATTTCATATACAAAATTGTCGTTACAACCGTCGTAACTTTTGTATATAAATAAAAAAAAGTTACATAAATGACGAGGGGAAAAATAATATATGATGAAGAATATAAGAAAAAAAGCGCTTTGAACTCATCCCGTTTGATGTTCAAGTGCGTCGGGATGCGAACAAAATTCCTACTCTACCTTCTACTCAGAAACTGAATTTACATAAGTATTTGATTCAAAAACGTTATAAATTAGAGAGCGGCCGCGACCGCCACACGATCCGCGCATAACTCAAGCTAACGGCCTCATTAGGTGGCGCGCTGGCGTTAACTAATATCTGAGACTTAAGACTTAAGGGGTGATCATTGAAGCTCAGTGACAGGGAAAGGTTTCCTTCTGATGTGATTTTTTTGTGTGCCGAATTGCAACACCGGGGGAGGGGGCTGCCCGGGTCCAGGCGTGCGCAGCCGGCAGTGGCCGCCCGCCCGCCGACGACAGCGCCCGTGCCACGCCGCCCCACGCTGGGCGCCATCCGACGTAACACTCGACATCGCCGTGATACTCCGTGACCGTGTGTGCTATTGAGTGATGTGAAACTTATTTTGAAAAAACACAAGAGTGACATTTAAATTGAAATACAATTATATTCTAAAAGACTAAGTAAACGAAGTTTGTGAAAGTTCTGCGATATCTGATAACGTTAAGTGAAGTGTCACGTGACGTGCTCATTCTTTGGACGAGTACTTTTTCTTGTTCATATCTTGATGATAAGATAAATTCAGTAAGTACACTCTACTCTTCCAAGTATTTATTTTAGATAAGGAATAAATTCATCAAGCCTTTCTGTATTCACGAGGACGGAGGAACCTCTTTAAGATGACTTATCATTATTTACTTACCGTTATATATAAGAATTGTAACTAAAATTTATTTCTAGATATTTTTTATCGCTTAAATCTTATCTTCCATATAAATGAAAAATACCTGTATTGAGTCTTACAGCGTACATATATACAATCGAATTTCCAATAGCATAAAACAGTTTTAATCCCTAAAAATTGGTTCGGCCCTCCAACATTGTTTTGAAGAGGCGTACCGAGCTGAATGGAAGCCGAGAAGTTGTATGAATAGAAAAAAGTCGGAGAATAAATTAGGAATTGGAGAGGGAAGTCCGGATCTCGACTATATTTGGTTTCTAACTTTGCTTCCGTTAACAATTATACGAGGATTTTGTTTGAATAACGAGAAGACATTTTGTATGTATCTAGGTTAATACAACGTATTGTGTAGAGTTCCGGCGACTTGCTGTAGTGCACTATGTTCTATCTAAAAGGTAACAATGAAAAAAATTAAAGCTTTTGTTTCCTTCATTCAATGGAGATAATAAATATTTATTATATAAGACAAAAGATATAATAGAGTCTTGACAGTAAGTCAAGATTAAGTACATAGAGTAAGAAGCCAATACGCATTATCAGAGATCAATCATTTCTTAGGCGTTAAGAGAGCTCTTTTCGCAGATTGCGAGCTTTCAAGATTTATATGTAATATGTATTTTCCATCTAATAATAAATTGTATCGACTTCAATTTTCTTATTTAAATGAAAGTTTACAAAATTCTCCCTAATATGCCGTCGGCCTTTTTATTTTTTAACTGCAACGGTTACGGAATATAAATGAATACGAAAAACATAAACTTAGTAACTGTTTGTAGAGAATTTGTATTGTTGAAGTAATAACAATATATAAACTTTTAGTGTAAATAGTATTTGTCGAACTTCAATTACAATTTACTTCGTGTATTCTATTGCGGCCAACTTTATAAATTCAAATTGTGTGCTTAAAACGATGGTGAGGCCGTTATGACGCAGTCGGACGACGACTGCCTGTAAGTACGATGGGTATAAATTCAATCCCCACTCAGGGGGAATATGTATATTTAAATTATATTTTTACTTCTCTGCTCTAGTAGACATTTAGACACAAATCTTGGTGTTGAATTTCGTCACTTAACACGCAATATATATCTAAAATTGGGCGTAAATTATGGATCTCTAACGATAGGTTCCACCTAGCATAGTAGGGATCCTGGTATGCGGGAAAAGCGGAAATTTGTTATTCAAAATAATTATAATTTTGATATTAAACTTCGTTTCTATAAACATGACAGCATATTTTTTCATCCGAAACAATGGTGAAATAATAAATTCGTATCAGGTTAAGACAAAACGACATTTGATGTATTGTTTCTTCAATCCAACATGTTTCCTAAAGGAAATTCGACAAAGGAAAGCTTAATGCCTTTCTTTTATCCCAACAGTTGACGATTGATAAAATATATTGGAACGAAATGAAAAAGCAAAACTGCTTCTAACAAATTCTTGCGAAAATACATTCGGAGCGAATTTTGGGGAGTGTTAAATTTTTTTAATAAAGGGATTTTGTATCGGAATACATTTTTGTTAAAGAAAACTTTGGGGAAAGAATCAAATAAAACTTCAATTACTTTACTTTAACGAAAATGTAAGGCGTTTGTTTTTTTGCTTTCGACCTTTACATCAATATGTCGGACAAAAGTTCTTTTATATTTGACTTTATATACAAATATAATAGTTTTTCTGTGAACTACATACAATTTACTTAGCATTTAGAAGAAATACATATTTGAAAACAAAATTAATAATAAAATCAATTAGGGAATAGATGTATACTTTAGCTACAATTTTAATATATATTTAAATATTCGTTATTTACTTAAATTTATATTTCCATTTCTTCGTTCTGGTGTCGAGGTTAAGCGCGGCGTTGAGTTCTGCCACTCAACACGCAATGCCTCCAGAATTCGGCAGAAAGTGGGGAACGGAGTGTCTTAACACTAGATTCCCTCTGCCTACCCTGCTGTGTGCGGGATACAGCGTGAAGCTAATTTATTTTTTAATTTATTTTTTTAAATATTCTTAGTAATATTATATAATTTAGTTTTGTTTTTAATTTTAATTTTTTATATTGAATTAAGGCAAAGCCACACAGTATCTGATTATAAACGCGATCCATTCGAAGGAATAAATTATTTTAATTTCTATGCTGCTTCGGGGGAATAAACTATTAATTTTATTTATTTTCATTCCTTCACTCTGGCTACTAAAGTGATGAAAATGTTTCGAAGAAATTCGGCGGAAATTGGAGAACGGAGTATCTTAATACTGTTTGTTCCCTCTGTTTAACCCGTTGTATGAGGGAAACAGCATGAAGCTGATGTGATTTTTGATTTATATTTTAAAAATTTCATATTTTTGAGAAGTACTTATACCAAGAACTGTCTGCTATAATATAATTCCTACTCTTATAGTAATTTTATAATTGAAACAATCCGACTATTCACCTTACACAATTATAAAAGTTTAATTGTAAAAAAAAAAAACTTTCAAGATTTGATTACAACTTTTTAGTGGAAATACATCTTTTTACAGAAAGGTTTTGTTACGGATTGACCTAAATATCAACATAGTAAAAGTTAGCGGAGGACTCGTGGGATGCAGGAGCTCCAGCGAAACGGTGACTACTTTGTTAAGCCGTTTCTAAAGTTGGCGAATTTTCGTATATAACTGCTTATATTTAATACGTAAATTCGTAGATCTTAATTAAACTACCTAATAATTGTTGTACTTTGGATGTGTGGATAGTGTGTTGTTCATTGAAAATTATTGCAAGCGTTACGTTTTATGTTTTTTTAGCTTCGCGCTGTATCTCGCACATAGCAAGGTAGACAGAGGGAACCTGGTAACCTAGTGTTGGGACACTTTCATTCCACATTTTTCGCCAAATTTTTAAGGCATTGCGTGTTGAGGGGCGGCAATCAAGCCGCATTTACCGTTGCACGCGTGTACCCCTTGTGCGTGACGTTGAGTTCCGCCACTCAACACGCAGTGCCTCCAGAATTCGGTGCTATCATCGAAAAATGGAGATCGAGAGTGTCTCAATCTAAATAAAGTGTCGTAACACTAGGTTTCCAGGTTACTTCTGTAAAGCTAAAAAAAAAATAGTAATAATAAAAAAAATCTTTCTCCAAAACATTAGACAATTCTTACTAACGTATTACAACACTAGTCACTATAAATCAACCTACGCCCGCTTGATCCCGATACCGATACTCGAAGACAATGTCGCTCTCAATTTAGTGACCATAAAACGCTATAACGATGAGAAATATGACAGTTACGTACAACTTAGGTGTGTATGTAGTGAGTGGTCACACGTTCATACCATTTTACTTAATAGTGTAAATAATATCTAGACTATTATTATTATAAAGCTGTGAGGTTTGTTTGGAAAAACGTCGTAATTTCAGGTGCTATTTATTTAAATGAAGGAAAGCTTTGGGCTACTATACCTGCACTCATGGTTACCTCGGACAAGCTGGTCTTTTATTCTTGCTATGTATACCTAATGTCTTTAAAAAATGGCGGAAAGATGAAAATAGAGTATCTTAACACTAGGTCCCTTCTGTCGAATTTATGTTATCTGGGAAAAGTTCAAAAAGGTATATCATGATTATCATTACCATAATGAATTCTAACAAAAAAGTGAAAAATAAAAAAATATTTGCAAAAACAAAAACCCCGACTGCATAAAACCAAAAATAAACAAGCACAATAGTTTATTAGGATTAACAGTCGGGACCTATAAGTAATTCTTCAATCAATAAAATCTTTACCAGGAACCCTTCGTAATTTAAAGAGGTCCCGACTGTTAATCCTAATAAACTATTGGGCTTGTTTATTTTCTTTTTAGTTTATGCAGTCGGGGTTTTTGTTTTTACAAATATTTTTTTGATATATGTAAATTAATTTAATATAGGTATGTTAATATTTAAAATTCACCTCAACCAATAACTAACGAAATAGTTTATAATAATCACGTATAAAATAAATTAAATGAGAATCTACATTAATATTCTAAAGCTAAATAGTTAGTGTTGAGGCCAGTCGTAGGGCAACGGCACGAAGTGTGACTGTAAAACCGACTGGTTGTGGGTTCGATCCCCACTCGAGGAGATGAAATATTTACTTAAATTTATATTTCCATTTCTTCGCTCTGGTATCGAGGCTAAGCGGGGCGTTGAGTTCTGCCACTCAACACGCAATGCCTCCAGAATTCGGCAGAAAGTGGAGAAGGGTGTGACTTAACACTAGGTTCCTTCTGCCTACCCTGCTGTGTGCGGGATACAGCGTGAAGCTGATATAAATAGTTAGTTTGGTTGTAATTGATATAATCCACTATACCATACGTGCGGTCAGAGCCACCTCGAATACTTAGAATATGTCATCTGTCATACACAATGCTTCGTTATTTCCATTTTACTATAGCTGCGCAGGTCTAGTTAAAAGGTGTAATATTATAAAAACATATACAAATATAACTAAACTAGTTTAAAATGCTATGTAAGCTTAACTTACTAATGTTTATATATATAAGCAACAAAAATTCAATTTCACCAAAAACCACACAATTCGTATAGTTTTTATATTTTTTTACTAATAATGTAGCTGAATAATGTGGTTTTAAACCACAGTATGTATATTAACAAAGTAGTCTCACTCACTGAGGGTTCTGTATAAATTTCAGGATTGTAGGTCGACGGGAAGTACACCTTATAAATGTTAACGAACTTAAATTTGCCCGTATGTACTTATTTTGTACTAAATGAACTATAAATATAAGCTTGTGATTATATTTTCCATAAAATGCCTATAAATTTATAGGATGTTTTCTTTTATCTGTATTGTACCTTCTCACTTTGTGCCAAATTTCATAACTAGTAGGTCTACGGGGAGCATCCTATAGATTTTGATTACGCGGTTTCTAATTTCTATAAAAAACCGGACAAGCGCAAGTCGCACTTCCCACCGAGTGTTCTGTATAAAAATTAGAGGTCTCGAGCTTTTTCTGAAATTCAAACTCAAGCTCCAGAGCTCTTTCAACTGATACCTCACTTGAACTGTAGGCTTTAATATGAAGTTTTTTCCCCTTTTTAAGGCTATTATTTTTTCGAATTTTACCAAAAATGTATAGTTTCTGATTTTTTCCTAAACTAATATTACCTACTTATTTAGAAAACGTATAAAAATTTGAACGTAGCGGGACTCGAACCCACGCCTCCTGGAAAAAACCATTAAACCGTTAAACCGTCCTGGTCGGTTTCCAGGAGGCGCGTTTTCGAGTCCCGCTACGTTCAAATTTTTATACGTTTTCTAAATAAGTATTTTTCTTTCCTAAGTGTGGAATAACACTTTAAAAATGTTTAAAAATTTCATAATTCTAGGTCATCCGGAGGTAAATATTAATTTTGATTTGGGATATAACATACCTTTATATCCCAAAATATTTGAAAAAATACTATTTAACCAGCTCATAAATTTCTTAAATAGTAACATTTAACATTGCATAATGAGCAATATGGTTTCACCAAAGGCTCCATTACAGATACGGGTGCTGCACTCCTAAAGCACATTTATGACGCATGGGAGAAGTCCCAGATGCCATTGCAGTGTTTTGTGATTTATCCAAAGTGTTTGATTGTGTAGATTATGAAACTCTGTTACTGAAACTATATCATTATGGTATAAAGGATACTGCTCTTGTTTTTATTGCCTTATATCTAAATCAAAGAACCCAGAATTTTAATATAAATAATGTACAATTATCTGGATCTCCTTTAAGGATGGGCGTTCCACAAGGATCTATTCTTGGCCCCCTTTTATTTCTTCTTTATATTAACGGTGAAGAGCCTATATGATATTGTACTTTTCATAGATGATACCTCTTTAATATTTAAAGGTTGACAGCAACAGCAACAAATATGACGAAGTGGATAGTGCATTATCGCATATTCTTTAGTCTTGAAATTAAAGGGGAAACTCTCAGTGTAACAGAGTCAGCAATTTTCTTATATTCTGTTTGTTCGACAATATATAAATGTAATGTTATAGTAAAAATAGTGACAGACCTACGATAGGAACGAGAAATAAAGACAAGCTTATTGCGCTAAGTTTTCGCCTCCAAAAAGTTAATAAATATTTTATTAGGCTGGATTGTACGTGTATATAATAAAATTCCGCCATGTATTCACCAAATTACTACATGACTACAAGAATTTAAAGTTCTGTAAAAAGAATACTAACAAGTAAAATTTTACACTGTTCAAGAAATAAAAAAATATTTACAAGATAAAGATGTATGGTATTAATGTCTATTGAATGTGATGCAGAATAGCTGTCAAGTAATGTAATAATTAAATTATACCATTGGAAAGAGCAACTCTTGAGTTTATAGCAGATTCTTCTTTACGGGTACGATTTTTGGGTACGATTTCTACTCGTGAATTACTTTCATTTCTTCCTTTGGTTAGCAAGACAAAACGTATTACCTCAAAAAAAGAAGAAAAGTAATTACACATATGTAACATAATATTTAAAAACAAACACACAAACAGAAACATATGTAATATAGAATATTATAATATAAATATTAATTTGTGAATAATTTCTCTAACAAAGTGAACAAAGGGCATCCTCATTAATTTATTCGCAATATATAATTGGCTGTATAAGTTAATGTCGTGATCAACTAGTCGCGAATCATCTCTATTGAAGCATATCCCTTTGAGCTCGTTCGATGTGATTAATACGCATTCACTTTGATGAGATGCCCTGCTATATTGTTATTTAACACTTCTTGCTTCACCATTTTTAATTATTTTATTACTTTTTTATTTTTTTTTATTTTTGAGAGCAACGTGGCGCGGTGTGGCAACTTTTGACTGTAGATGCGATGATTGTGGGTTTGATCTCCTCTCTGGATTTTTTTTTATATATATATATCATTTTTTTATTGCCCCGCTTGTGCTCTGGGAAGACCAATCGCGGATTTGATTTACGTCACTAAACATCAACAAACTGATTATCTTGAAATTAGTCTCAGCCTACTCAGAATTATAAGCGATAAACGTCAAACTAAAAAAAAACTAAAAAAAACAAGAAAAATGACTAAACGCTGTTATTATAAAATTATTATAACACAAAGGCATCCTGTAGCTAAAGCTGAGAAATGAAACTATTCATACGTACGAGTGCAACCCGCCTCCTTTGCATTTTAGTCAAACTGTGCAACCATGGTTTCATTCGGTTTCTTTCAATCTTTTCATTTAATTATATTAAAAACGTAAGCTTCCTCAACAATATCAACCATTCTTACCAGAAAAGTATTAAAAAAAGAGAGCTGTCAGAAACGTCCAGTTAATGACAGCGTAGATTTATTAGATACTAATTAAAATATAAGATCTCTTTGCATCCGCTTCAAATTTCAGTCTGTATTTTAATAAAATTTAAAGAACTTCCTTAGTAATAAATTTAAGTTATAATTGGTCAAGAACGTAACAAATTTATTAATTTTTATAAGACTTAAGCCAGTAGCCTGAGTAGCCTTAGTTCTGTAAAGTACAGCACCAAACGCTGCAGTCTCTGCATAGCTTTTTCACGTCGTCCGCTATCATCAACCTCTTCTTATATGATCGATACTGTGTTCTTGAACGTCAACTGATCATCCTCCTAACTCTTTTATTACACTTACTCCTGTTTGCATCCAGAATCTAAAAATACAAGAACGAAACGAAAAAGTAAACTTAAATTGTTCCCTAAATATCAATCTGATAGTTCTATAAGAACCTGTCTATGCAATTTGCATCTGTTCGTGTCAGTACACGCTCGTAGATGCACTGTCTTTCACACGTCAGAAACCAATGCTGTTTCTAGTTAGAACCAGTAGTTGAAACTTTAGTAAGTAATATTTTAGTAGTATACTGTCTTGAATGATTTGCAAGCGTTTGTCGTAGGTTTAATCCCTATACAAAGTAGTGTTTATACTTAAATAAAAATCAACAATTTTTAATTCTGGAAAAGCAGAGTGATGAACTTTTCTCCTTAAAATACCTGAGAATACTTCTAAAATATAGTATGCCTATATATAGAAGGTATATTAAGACCAATGGTAAACTTACAATTTCTAAAAGTTCTCATGTAAGCTTGTGGCAGTATGTACTGATTCCATTTTTATTTTAAAGTACGGAGCTGTAAAATAGCTTTAAAGTTGATAATAATAATTAAGTAATAATGCAGGTTCCTTTACAGACATATTCCTAAGTGAGGTTCTTATGATATAACTAATTAGTCCCGCGGCTTCCGTAACAACGTTGCTGTCTCGTGAGCTCGCTGTGCTCGTGTATCCTATTTAAGGATACATTGTCTTTATTCTAGATATCTCATTAAGTATAAACTTGACAGTAATGTGGCGCAGTTGTTATTTATTATACTTGTATATATAAACTAGTAAATAAAAAGTGTGATTGTGAGTTGTAAAGAATATGATTTTTTTTAGCTTCTTGCTGTAGGGGAGGGGGGGAGCTTAGAACAGGGGCACCTTTGAAAATATGTGTTAACAGAGCTATTTTAAAAACAAATTTAGGTAGATTTTTTTTGAGTAGTGGCAGCACTAATCTGCACACGTGTCACTTGTCATCGCTGATATATGAGAGCCAGTTGTTGAATTACGAGGAGTGTTTGATTTTGAGTAAAATTTTATGCATTTTTAAATAAACGCGTAAGGATCGCAGGGATCCAATTCAAGGTATATGGTTTTATTTTTTCCTCTTTTAGTTAGAATGTTTCATATATCATGCAATAAACTAGAAATTACTACAATTTTTAAACTTTTACTTGAAAAAAAAACGTTTGTAATTTTTCAATTACCACTGAGGCAGCTTTGAACAAAATAAAGGGGGCAGTTTTGAATATTATTATATGTAAAAAAATACCGCGAAAGAAAAACAAAACTATACTGAACTTTTCTTCACAAGAAACTGACTCAAAAATGCATTTGGAATCAGAAGAGGAAGTGACAATTTACTGTGAAGAGAATGAAGATACTGATACCTGTGCGTATGAAGACTACGAAATGGAATTAGACTACAACTTAATAAATATTGGAGACTTCGTTTTAGCGAATGTTTCATCATCTGTGAATAGTAAAAAAGTAGCTTGTATATTTTTTTCTTTCCTGAGAAAGAGGACAAGTGCTACGTTAGTTTTTCAAAAGTCTTACGTAGACTAGACTTGAGGCCAGTCATGGCGCAGCGGCACGAAGTGTGACTGTAAAACCGACTGGTTGTGGGTTCGATCTCCACTCGAGGAGATGAAATATTTACTTAAATTTATATTTCCATTTCTTCGCTCTGGTGTCGAGGTTAAGTGCGGCGTTGAGTTCTGCCACTCAACACGCAATGCCTCCAGAATTCGGCAGAAAGTGGGGAACGGAGTGTCTTAACACTACTGTTCCCTCTGCCTACCGTGCTGTTTGCGGGATAAAACGTGAAGCTGATTTTTATTTCTTACGTAGACTACTTCCCCCAATTTCAGTTGCTGGTTACGTCACGTACTACATCCATGTTTTCCTTTAAATTTAATTTTTCTAAGTTCAAATTAGGGTAGTAAGGTGTTTATTTAAAAAATATTGTGTTTTATTTTCATAATATTAGATTTATTCTATGATTAATCCCATAATGTTAATTACTTCTACGAAGCTAAAGCTACTTTTTTGTTTGTTCGTTTTTTAAAGTCTATTAATGATATTACAGTTATTTAACACTAGTACTAGTACAATTGCAATATTAAACCAGGTATATTATTTTTTTACGTTTTAAGTTAACATGGTATCGATATTTGATCTCCATCGTTTCTAATGTAAGTAAGTAATTTTATTAATAAAATTACTTAAAAGTTTGATAAGCCTTTTAATTTCATTGAATTCGATGATAGTTCTAAACTGCCCCATATATGTTCAAAGCTACCCCGGAAGAGAGGCAGCTTTGAACATTTGACTACTGCTACTAAAGTTGGTATTGCACCTTTAACTTATATTTTTTTCTACATATGAGGCTACGATTTTGTGGCACAATAGTTGGACTAAGCATTGTGAAATAGTAAAGAAGTTAAAAACTGTAGAATTTTTAGATATGACACAAAGTTTAAAAATCGTTCGAATGTGCCCCCCTCTCCCCTATATAGCGTTTATAGCAGAGCACGCGGAAGAAATCTAGTGTGAAAACATTAGAGACTACTGTCTCCACCAGCGTTGGGTCAACCCAATGCCTAGCTTTGTACACTGCCTAGCTTTGTACACAGAAAAAAGAATTAAAAAATACTTCATTCTTTCAAGTGAGACCCCACAACCTTCGAGTCAAAAGTAAAACGTGCCGCGATGATCTTGATGATCTATTTACAAAAAAAAATAACCGAATACTAGCTGACACAGGATTTGAAAAGACGCAATTATTGTGTGAAATATTTAACGTCTCCACTATAACTGTTTAATTCTAATAAAAGTATTGTTTTCTTTTAAATTGTGTATAGATTGCCAAGTTTTGTAAAGGTTTGATACAATATACATTGTCTTGATACATCATAGCTTTTCAAATAATGCCACCGAGTTCTAGGGGCATTCCGTTGAGTGACGGAACTCAGCTCCACGCTTTGCCTCGACACCGGAGCGAAGAAATAAAAATATAAATGTAATTAAATATTTCACTTCCTCGAGTGACGATCGAACCTGTCGACCTGTGTCCCACAACCAGTCGATTTTACAGCCACACTTTACGCCGCGACTGGCCGCGGATCGCATGATCGTTCATACATAACGACCTTAAATCTCAATTTTGCCTCAAATTATTTAACTTCAGGTTTAAATGCATATTTAAACAATTAACCTTTCAAAATATAAACATACTAAAAGAAAAGCTAATCCAAGCATTAAACGAAATTCAAAGGAAATAGCGAGTGTCTATCGATTGACGTCGTAGAGTGGGTCGGTGTCGGTGTCTATATCAGTGTCGGTGTCAGTGTCGGTGTTGTCTTCGTTAGATCGGTAGAACGTCGTCGATTTGATTTATGGCGTCGCGTATCGAATGAGAAAATCACGTTACCAGCGACTCGGGTTGTGTGACTTTTGACTTTTGTCATTATTCATATCACGAATATTGCTTGAAATCTTTAAGTACTAAGGTTGAGTGGAAGAAATGATAAAGATTTCGTAGCCAGTAATGACTATATATGCTTAAATTATGACTAAAATATATTTATGAGAAAATTAAATAACATACCACTATCGCGCACTGAAGAGTACCAAAGCTCGATTAAGTGCATCGCTATAGAACATGCTCGAATTTATAAATTATATGAGCATAAACTCGAATAACTTAATTGTCACCTCTGAAAACCAGTTCCACTGTACAGGTCCTGGCTCCAACATCAGACACCTCGATGATACCATATTATTATATTGTCACTTAAAGTACATTACAAAGTTACATATTTACAAATCGACTTAATAAAAACATATTAAATCTAATCTATATCTTTAAATTGGCACCAATTTTTATAAAATTTGAAATTCAAATTCTTAAAAATATTTCATTGAACACGTGCTTCATGGCTTATTTGAATTCACTACCTAAACTGAAAAAAAAACCATAAATATATTCAATAAATATTCGTGTGGTTCAATTTGTGGAAGCCGCTCGATTCCTCTAGTTATGAATATAGAGTACATTTCTTTTTAGTTTTCTCAATCTCTACAAAAAAAGAAATACTAAAATCTGAGTCCAAATTCATATGAAGCTGTCATATATAGCTATAGCAGCTACTATAGTACTCCACGCTGAGTGCGTAGTGCGGTCACGTCCTCTCGATATTCTAGTGCAGTTATTTATGACGTGACATGAGTTATGTCGAAGCCTCGCCGTTACTAAGGAAAAATATCAATCATATAATAAAAATTTATGACGGTAATTGTGGGTTCAATTTAAATTTATATATATTTGGTGATTTGTATATACATTTACCTAATTTATTTGAGGCCGTCGTGGCACAGGGGCACTATAAACGCGACGGTTTTTGGGTTCGATTTCACTCGTAGGAATGAAATATTTAATAATCTCTTTTCTTCGTTTTTTTTCGTTCCGTCGCTCCACAGGACATACAAGGGGAATAAGGTTCCCAAATTTCCTCTGCCTAACAATGAAATAAATTTATAAGTAATATCTACCTTTTTTTTGCATACATCATATTAAGGAAAGTGAATCCAGTGTCAAGACACTTCTTATTGCTTATATAGAAACTTTGAGAATATTTGACACTGAATTCTACTACCAAACACGCAATGTTTCAAATTTGGAGAACAGAGCGTCTTAACACTGGGCTTTTTTCTATTTACCCTACTTTGTGAAGTCAAGTATGAAGATGAAAAACCGATTTCTTAAATATTAATTACTAAACATAATTATGAGTTCTCAATTGTACAAACAAGAAACTAAAAATATCATTTATTTTTTTGCTAAAATTGCTCCCACTAATTTTTAGATAATAATTTTCTTTCACATTTTAGTAAAAGCAAAAGCGGATGAGGCGTCTTAGTGATATTAGCCTTAACATAATACGATAATGTGCTCGTGTCTAATCTCGTGGAACAGCTTTTTTTACTGTTATAACAAGAACTAAGAAATTACTAAAAAGACTCCTTTTTAATTATTGAAAACGTTTGTTGAATTTGCATCTGATTGTAGATGCGTTGGTTGCGGATTCGATTCCCGCTTGGAGCAATGAAATTCTAGTAACAAAGCAAAGTGACCCACTTTAACTCTACTAGGTTCCTACTAACCACGGAAAAGGGGAAGCTACCTTAAAATAAGTAAAATAATTATTAAATTACAATATCTAAATTACAATATTTAAATTATTAATAACTAATATACTACTTATAAATTATGTGTTACGTGAAAGAGTACATGGGTTCTTATCCTATAAACTTTAAACAATTTTATTCAGAAATTTAAATTCTTAAAGAAAAATTTCAACTAATAATAGTTAAAATAAATTGAATATTTTAAAGAATATATAAATATTCTTTAAAATATTCAATTTATTTTAACAATTTTCAGAAAATATTATACTTCAGACGTAGTAGATATAACATGTAAAACGAGTGTTTGTCGGATTAAAATAGAAAAGGACCTTGTTTCGTTACAATGCATTGAAAGTGAATATTTTTAGCTTTTGTAGCTTTGTACTTAAAATGTATGAATAATAACGGGAGGACGCGTTTTGTTATATCATGCTGACACAACACCCGAAGCAGCGTTAGGTACCTACTCTTCTTGAAATATTCAACGAATACTCATAAATACTTAAAAGTTTTCTATGTTTTTAAATTTATTAATATTTGCTTTGATTCAAGTTTGTAAAATTTATTTTGTATTATACTAGGTTTAATCTCATCAAATAGAATTAAGAGTCGTAGGTATAAGACATTCTAAGTGTCCGAGCCAACTGGTACCAGGTACAATGGGTCACATCCAACGATTAAAGTGTTGTCGTTAAGTGGACAACACTTTAATTTAAGTGGACTATTCATAACAAGACCTTTTTTTATTCGAACCAGTTTCTCAGATTAGCGCTTTCAACTAAACAAATTATTCAACTTTAGAAAGGTACTATAATTCTTTTTATATGTTCACCTAGAGAGAATTTAACAAAAAGTCAGACATTCCAGTTTTCAATTTCCCTTTCTTTGCAAATTCAACACAAAACTTAGTTTAGTCAGACAGATTTTAGTAAAAATACAATATTTTATATTGTACTTTTACGAAAATCACGTCAATTATTTATATATATAGTGTACTAGCGGCTCGCCAGCGGCTTTGTCCGCTTAAACTACATGGTTATTGATTTAATAAGCAGAATTAATTGACAACTAAAATGACTTCTAATATGGTAATTACTTTAATCTGTAATATTCTAGTATGATTTTTTTACAACATTATCGTAATTTCTATAAGAATTTTTGATTGTCTCGAACTAAAAAATACGACCAATGTTGATATTTGATTTATACGACTTAAACTTCATAAATCATAACAGCTAATGTTATGATTTATGAAGGTAATCTCCACTAACAATTCAATTTTGTTTATTTAAAAAAAAAATCAGCTTCACGCTGTATCCCGCACACAGCAGGGTAGGCAGAGGGAACCTAGTAGAATTCTGGAGGCATTGCGTGTTGAGTGGCAGAACTCAACGCCGCTTGTTTATTTTATTGTATAAAATATTATATAATAATGCTTGAAAAATATATATTTTTATCAACAGTCTATGACTGTTGATAAAAATATATAAATGTTATATTATTGTTATATGATAACCAAGCCGTTTCGAATGTCATTCTTTAGCCAGGAATCTTACCAGCGCGATTGCTATATAACATTCGCAGGCAAACTAATGCCTTGAGTTCATTCAAATGACGATAACTTTTTTTTTAATAAACCGATTTTAATGAAACAAACTTTAATTGTTAAGTTAAGTTAAAACAAAGCAATTGGTGAACTTTCAAGTAAATCGGTTTAGTAGTTTCAGAGAAAAATGTGACCATACATATCGACAGACAGACAAACAAGAAATTAAAAAAATATATATTTGCTTTCTATTATTCCTTTTAAGTGTCCCTCTATCCATTTCAGTCAAAATTATTAAATGTACAGACAAAATATTTTTACTGTCTTATTATATTATATACAGAGAAGAGATTATAAATTCATCGTCTTATTATAAATGTTAAAAAAAAAGTCATTGGCTGTTAGCGTCTCACAAAATAGAAAGATACATACACTATAATCGAAATTTGAACCCACTATTTATCTAAAATAAAATATTTCTAGTCACAGAGCTATTGATAACCAATTTTCTTTTATGATACACAAACATATATACATACACACATACATATGTATATGTATAAAATATAATTTGCTGAATAACAAGAGTCACCTAAAACGATTTCTGCTAAATTGGAAGCTTCTTGAATTGATATGTCCAGAGTTCCATTTGGAGTTCGCTTCAATTCACTTGTAAAATGAAACATATCTGTGAGCGTACTTTGAGTTTTCTATTAAATCTGCTAAAGTTTTAAGCAGCAATAATGTTCTAATATATTTATATTTATTTGTACTAGATTTCACATAGGGTTTCGCTCCCTTTTTAATTAATACCTTTATTTGTCTTTTATTCTGTTCATAAAATTATTTGTAAAAATTATAAATATTTTTTTTAGCTTTACCCGTTATCCCATACCGCAGATTAGGCAGAGGAAACCTGGGCAGCTAGTGTTAAGACACTACGTTTCCGTTAAGACACTTCCGCTTTCCTTTATCCGCCGAATTCTTGCGGCATTGGGTGTTGAGTGTCTTAGTTCAACACCGCGTTTTGCCCCGTTACCAGGGCAAGAAAATGAAAATCTTTCTAAATCTATACTTATAATAAAATCTAGTGTCTGCATATGGAAGATAAATAAAAAAAAATATGAATGAATCCATTTATTAATTTAAAAGAATCTAAATCTTTTAAAATAATTTGATACAGTTCGTCTGTTTTTCTGTGCGTTTGTTCACGTTAATCTCAAATTAATCGATTTAAAGTCAAATATATACAGGGTGGAAGTGTCAGCACCACTTTAAATGAAACCACAGTTTTAACTTCTCTATAAAAGCCTAATACAATTAAAAAACTTTTTTTCCAAAAATGACAAATCTATTTTTGCAAACAAAATAAATAATAAAATTATTATTGTAATATAAAACGCCATTTATCAAGAACGACTCATGCACACATAAACCTATCAAAGGGAAAAAATTGTTTAGGTAGGGGTTTAAAATATTTTACCCTATATGCTGTTCCCGTAAAAGGAGTTACGTTCATTTAAATTATTTTGTTTGACTAAATTGCTACTTGCTAAAAGAGTTATTTTATACAACTATTTTGAATGGCTTAATTTTAAGTGGGGACCTCGGAGGACCTTCGAAAGTCCAGTATCAAAAATACTGGAGGAAGGTTACATAAAAAGCATGATAAATCCCCGGAGAGCATTTATGAAGAGGTTGATGACAGTGGACGAAACGAAAGCGTTTGATGTTCCATCCTTTCTGTCTATCCCGCTAGGGATACAGCGTGAAGCTAAGTTAAGTTAAGGCTTAATCTTAGTGCCTACCTAGACAGATGTGAAATAACTAAATATTTTTCTATTAAATACGAAAATTTTACGACAAATATTATTAGAAAAAATAAAGCACACTTTAAGCAGACATCTAATATAAATAGTCTAGTGCATAGTACATAAATCCTTTTCAGTAGAGTTTAAAACCCAATCTATAAAGTGTCAAAAATATAAGTTACAATACATCAAGACCCGTAATATATTGATTTGAAACAAAATCTCTATCGTCGTATCTATTTCCAATCCCATAACAAACAAATAAACTAAAACAATGTACGAGTGCGAGTGAAGCAACAATATTTCATGCATTCAAAATATATTTTATTCAAGCATAACGAAATTGTGAGTGGGTCGAAATAAAATTTGTGCATCTTGGATCGCCTTTGAAAGCCTCCCACTGCGGCGAATCAAATCTCAACGTGAATAAAGTTTGGTTCAAATAAATAACTTTGGTTCAAAATGGGTCGTATTACGACTATGCAGGTTATAGTTTGGTCTACTCTTGGAATGTGGTCAGTGAAATTGATGTATTTTCCATTCGTCCCACGATATCTCATCTCGTGCTGTCTCCAAAGGTATTCTAGTGATGTATCAAATATGTTATTTTACTATGTTTACACGCTATGGCGTGTTTAGCCTTACTGTTACTATAGTAGGTTTGAATCGCTTAGGTTGGTTTTTTTCTAGATTAAAGACACGCTCTTTTTCACTTTATCATCGATTTGGAGTTTATTACATTTTGAGAATCTTCGAGTGGTAATCAAACTTACAAGCCTTGCATTTCCATTTAAATGTCAAAAATTTATTATTATTTATTTATCTATGGTCTGATTAATTACAGATATGTATTTATGGATCTGTTACTTTATAGCTATTTATTTAAGTGGAAGTAGAAACTGAATTAATCTATTATTTGATAAATGAAACATGTAAATGAAATATAAAACACTTTTATATTTCATTTACATGTTTCATTTCATTCTCACGGTTACTTCAGTTAACTGAAAAAAAAATATTATAGTATATATGAATATAGTTTTTCTATTACATTTCTACAATAAATCTCAAGGAATTTTATTTTTAATATTTTCTAAGAAGTATACGTACGAGTATAAAGATACAATTTCGAAATAACAAATAAATAGAACCCTTAGTAAACATCTCTTCAGAGCGACGCAAAAATTTACAATTTATATCATTATTATTTTGTAGAGCTGAATAACTCTTGTGTTCTGGGACTTTATAACTCAAACTATATTATGATTTATTTGTAATTTTTTTAATATAATTGTTATATTTTTTTCTCATGAGATGCTGAACCTTAAACTATTTTTTTATATATAATAAGCTTTAATCATATTACTCCTAATAATATCAAACTATTACGTATACTGTCACTTTCACGTCTACTACTATTTAATTTAGTACAATTTAATTCAATTAAAACAAGGTTCCTATAATATAAGGTTCCTTCTAAGTGTTAGTTAAGCTCAAATCCTGGGAGGGTCCCATCTGGACTCGGACGGTTCAGATTTAAACAGATAAGGCAGGTTTGTCGCGAGCATGATTGATGATGTTGGAAACCATTACTTATTTATGTTACGTTAAAAAGTTTAATTAGAATAATCCCATATGTTGTTATATATTATTTATTTATTTATTTATTTATATATACTTTATTGCACAAATTACAAAAAAGAAAAATGTACAAAAGGCGGGCTTAACGCTAAATAGCATTCTCTACCAGCCAACCTTGTCATGTGTGAGAATAAGTCTGTAGGTGTGCAGAAGTAAAATATACCTACATATACATACATTAATATCCTATAAATACATAATTATACAAGTAATATAATATATAATAAAAAAATATAATTATGATAATATAATATCGATATTCTAAATAAACTACAAAAAAAAAAAAANTTCTACCCAACTGGTTACACTGATTCCTTGCAGCTTTATAAATAGACCAATTGAGATCACATCGATTCTTTTTGAATTTTAAAAAAGCCCTATCCCTTTTAGCCCTGGCTTTACGAAAATCATCGTTAAACCATAAAGTTGGCTGGTTTTTAATTTTGATGAGTTGGAGTGGTGCATGTTTGTTAAACAAACTAGTAATATTAGAAGTCAACAAATCAACTTTCTCATCGATCGAACACAAAGCTTCAACCCGCGACCAGTCAATGCTAGAAGCATCGCTCTTAAGCTTCTCATGATTCAGGTTGTTGAAACTTCTAATTAAAAGAGTTGTTGGTTTTGGCTTAGGGGATTTTACTTTTAACGATGCGAACACAAGGTCATGCAGAGAAAAACCAGGGGCAGGAAGTTGACCGAATTTAGAGACAAGATCGGAATTTGATGTGATTATTAGGTCTAGCAGTGTATCAACATTGTTGGTGTGGTGAGTAGGATTAAGTGGTAGTACATGTAAATTAAGGGACATTAACATACAGTTAGGTCTTCTTGCTCGAAAATCATCTCGCAGGGGACACGTATTAAAATCACTTGTGATTATAAGTTGGGAGTAGTTGGCTAAGAGGTCTTCGAAAACAATCTCTAAGTTATTAAAATAATTACTATTAGGCGGACAGTACACTACCCCAAGGGCAAATTTTACCCCTAGGTTTATTTCTATAAATATATATTCAACGCACAGGTCAGGCGAAGGAGTCGAATGACAGATGATTTTATATGATATGTGACTTTTTAAGTATATAGCAACCCCACCACCGACTCTTACGAGACGATCGTTTCTTATTAGTGTGAAACCAGGAACAGAAAAGCAAGTAGATTGTAGTGAAGGTTTTAGCCAAGTTTCGGAGATCAAGACAGCATGAATGTTAGTCTGATTGAATGTGGAATAAAATTCAGAAAAGTGAGCAGGGATGCTTTGCGCATTAATGTGACAGAAATTAAAGTTTTTACGAAACGGTGCAAATTGGTTTGACAAAACTATGTCAAGCGACAAACTGGGATCATCTAAACTACAAAAAGAGCTGCTGGATAACCCATCATAGCTGAGAGCGGAATGATAAGAATCAATACTTGAATCCATAATACAATATTCAATAAATAAATAACTAAATATTTAAAATAAAAATTATAAATTTAAATAAATACAATAAATATATATTAATAAGATAGTATGTAATGTATATACTAATAATCAAATAACTAAAAATATATTAGGTAAAACTACAACAAAATATTATAAAATGAATATAGAGATTAAAAAAAAAACACACACATGACCTGATGGCTCAAAAAAGAAAAAATAAAATTTAAAAAAATGTATAAAACAAAATTATCATATAGTATTTTAACTAACAATGTAATGGTAAATATATATACATCCCACNTATATATATATAAGTGTAGTCGCTCAATAAGTTAAAAAAAACATATAATTTGATTACATTGTATGTGGGATGTATATAGATTAGAATTAAAGAAATAAATAAATCATAAGAAAAAAAAATTAACTGGATTAAGGTTTCTTTACAATATTGCGCCGAGTGAGGGGCCTCCTGATATTATCTTTGACGGTTGCAGGACTTACTCTGGGTTGCTCAGAGGTACTGGTTTTTTCAACTGGGGAAACAGGAGAATCAGCTTGAGGAAGCAGTTTTAAACACTCGTCAAGCTCAGCAGTAGTAGATATTCGCCTACGCTCGTTATTGGGAAGCTTGATGAAAATGTTACCCTGATATGTCCATGTATTCCTCACTCCAAAAGATTTGCGCCCTGAAATAAATATGGATTGGCGATTTTTTGTGAGAAACTCACTCAGCACGACTTGAGAGGACTTCAACTTCTTATTGCCCCAGAGGTCACTCCTCACCTTAAAGTCATTAAAGCGCACAAGAATGGGACGACAGCGGCTTGCTGACTTAATACCCAGCCGTTGACAGGATTGTATGGCAGAAGGATTTATGTCAGAGACTCCCATGAGCACTTGGATGGTCCCAAGTATAGTGGAAACCAAATTTTCGCCCTCTGCCTCCTCAATACCACCAAAAAGAAGGGCATTTCTTCTGGTAGAGTTGTCGACTTCATCAATTTGTGAAGATAAATTGTTGATAAAGGACTTGAGAAGATCCAAGATGTTCCATACTGAGGTCTTAAACTCCTTGAATTCACAAGCCAGCTTGTCGAGACCACCCTTACCGGAATCATTAGAACCAGTGTTGTTTAATTGTTTTTCGAAATGTGTCATTCTCTTCCCTAGTGCCTCTGCAATATTTCTATGAACTTCTAAGATATTCTCCACTCTGGTCATATTGTTTCTGAATGATAACTTGTTATTGTGAAGTATAATTAATGAGCCAGCAGGTAAGTGCTATATTTATTATTATGCAAATAAAGACATTAAATGCACAACAAAAATGTTTTTTAATAATTGTCTACACTGTAATTAACTTGTTTGTCACTTATAAATATAAAATAGTTACTTTTAAATGATTTTAAAAGGAAAAACGAAGATAGAAAAACTTTAAACAGTGTTAACTTCTTTAACACCTACCGCCCTATTCAATTTATTGCCCGCCCTATTATATTTATTTATGTATATATTTTAAACTTTTAAGTGTCGTAGTTTTACTCTGCCTGCACTGCTATGTACAAGAAAATGCGATATGATTTTGCCGATAAATTTAAATTAAATATATTAAATTAAATATATTAAATAAAAATATATTAAATATATTAAATAAAAATATATTAAATATATTAAATTAAATATATTAAAATGGTTTCTGTGACTCAATTTACATATATAGCGATTTCATAAGGTTGACTCAGCGTACGCCATGTATGTGTACAGGAAACTCATTTTGGGTGACCATTTCTTGAAACAACAAAATTCCTTGCTACTTAGCGACAGTTACTTAGCAGAATAAATTGCATGTCAAGTAAAAAAATGTTTTAACATATTATTATATGTATATCGAGAGCATTACAAATATGAGAAAAAAAGTAACCTATGTCCATCCCAAAGCCCTCAAATATCTCTATATGAAATTTTATCGCAATCGGATCAGCGGTTTCGCCCTGATTGCTACACAGACAGACAGACAGAGTTACTTTTGAGTTTACAATAGAGGTATGGATAAAGATATTGCGTTGCAAAGAGGTTCAGTTGGAAGTAGCACAGAAAATGTTTTTATTTAAGTATTAATAGAGGGACTTGTTACAAAATTTTCTTGAATAATCCACAACATTTTTTTGTAGTTTCACGTTTTATCTCTATTCGGGAAGCCAGGGAAACCGAAGCGCCTAAGACTACGGTCTCTGCACACCTCTATCTTTTCGTCCACTGTCTCATTACCTTATTATACACTTATCATGTCCAAATATTTTATTATTAAGATTCACCTCGCAGGATAGGCAGAGGGAATCTGGGAATGTAATATTAGGACATTCCGTTCCCATTAAGACACTTCCGTTCTAACTTATTAAATATTTCACTTCCTCCAGTGGGAATACAACCCACAACCACCGCATTTACTTTGGAACGCTTGTTCCCTGCGACTTGAAGACCTAAGACTATCATATGAAGATAATAAGGACGATAGAAATAAAATATGTATAATAATATTTTCTGTGTTTTTAATAAAAAATCTATTCGAAGTTTTATTATACCTACACCGTAGCTTCATATTAACACATACTAAGATATTAGTATTAAAGCACTCATAAACTTCCTCTAAAGTCAATCCCGGGAACGCACAACACAGGAATACTAACTTAGATAGCCTGTTAGCGCATATAACATTACTGCAGCTAACTTATGATTAAATATGTTTTGACACTGTTCTACTTTATAATATCACAAGTTCGTTATAATGTCATAGCGAAAATTTTCTTTTTGCTTGGGCAGAGCACGCCCGATTTTCATACAAAATGCAACAAAACGATACACAAACTTATTAGGGTTCCGTTTTATACTTTTGAGATACGGAACCTTAAAAACATAAATAGTAATATCTCTAACTCTATCTTAACCTACTATTAGTAGGTATAGATGTGAAGATTTGTGAGAATGGATGCTTTTATCGCTATCATGCACAAAACTACTAAACTGATACAGATGAAACTTTAAATGTAAAATTTGTCTATAATATAACAATATCTTTAAGCAGGCGAAGCCGCGCGTAGATCACAAGTATATTAAAACAATTATAAACGTTAACTACAAATCAAATTTGAACCTATGGTCTTCATCATAGACAGACAAGCCCTTACTTACATAACTTAGCCTCAATATCTTTACAACGTTCAATGTCGAAAGACAAGAGTAAATCTTCACCTTGCATTTGTTTTACACGAGGTTGGCACCGAGTGAGTGGGAACTACGTATATGACCGAGAACAAGGCTAGTTAGACATTTTTCTATAATAAATATAAGAAACTAGTAGCTGGCTGATTCTTTTTTTGTAAATTATTAAGAGTAAAAGCCTGTTTTTTTCTGTTTCCAATAGCCAATACAAAAAATATTTTTGTTTCTACAAGCCAAACTCTAGCGTTTTGTCTGTGCATTGTCTGTCAGTTTCTGAGTAACGAAACAATTTAGATTTCGATATTTGTGGCTTAAATGAAATGTGTCTCAATAAAAGTTTGAAGCTGTCAAAAGTTCCAGTTTCAAAAAAATACTTTTATATAAAACTAGTGGGTGCAAGCAGCTTCGCCTGCTTATTTGCACCCTTAGGGGTGAATTCTAAAAAAACCACGAACCACGTGTTCAATAAAATATTATTAACAGTCTGAATTTAAATTATTATAAAAATTGGTGGCGATTTAAAGATTTTTCAATACAACATTTCAACCCCTTATTTGAACCCTTAGGGGGTGAATTCTAAAAAACCATGAAACACGTGTTCAATGAAATATTTTTAAGAGTCTGAATTTCAAATTTTATAAAAATAGGTGCTGATTTAAAAAACTTTCCATACAAACTTTCAGCCCCTATTTGATCCCTTTAGGGTTGAAATTTTTCAAAATCCCTTCTTAGTGGTCCAGATTGTGAAAATAAACATCTGTCCAAATTTCACGTTTCCACTATCAGCGGTTACGGCTGTGCGTGCGTCTTACCTCAGTCAGTCAGGTACATATCCTTTTATATATATAGATATTCTATTTTACGATATAGTAATCAGCTTATTTGCATATATTTTCAATTAAGTATAATCGTTATTGTTGTCCCAAAAACTGAATAAATTATTCATGTATTTTATTTACTGTGCTATGATTAAATAAAGTGTTTTTAGGTGGACTTCTCTTTTTATTGGAATGTGGATTTTTTCTGTATTTATTTTGTTTTTCTTGTTATTATCAGTAGGATAATAATAAACTGCTTCCTTTTCTAAATTAGGTAGAGGGAACCTCATGTAAAAATACTCTTTTCCATAATTTTCGCTCAATTTTCGAGACATTGCGTATTATGCGTGCGTACTACGCTTTATTTTATTTTTTCAGAGCAAGAAAAATTTTAAAAAATACCTTCCCTCTATTAGAAACCAAACCCACAACCGTCACTTTTACAATCACTCGCGGTACTACGACGACCTTAAAATAGGAAGAAAATATACAAAAGTAAACAACATATATAGATAAAAATAGGTTTAATCTACGTTCAAATGCATTGAGTGACTGTTGAAGAGGTTTACATCATAAAGATCACCCCACATCATCCCCAGTTTTTAATTTCCGTTCTTCCAAACACAATTTGCGAAGATCAGCTCTGTCAGATCAGCGTGTAGAGGTTCCCTACTAAATGTCATTTGGTGAGTTTATTTTTTAACGGATATACTTTATCCTTTGATGTGGTAGGTATTGTAAGTGAAATATCTAATAATATTTAATAACAGACAAATATTAAAAATCATAGATTTATATTCTATTAGTGCTTTTACATCCTCCTATATCAGTTCTCGCAAATATATTCAATATATAGATATAATATTTTTACAATTTAAGTATATTATAAATTAATCTCGGCAGCAATAAAAAAATAATTATATACATTACATCATATAATATAACAATAAAACCAATACTTTTAGAAAAAATGGAGGCTATCAAGGAATATCAACTTTTCGTGCATTAAAGTTCGACATCACGTCAAAAAACGTACGTGTAGGGAAAAATGAGAGAGTGAGCCACTCTAATAGC
The DNA here is from genome assembly GCA_013403705.1 of Heliconius hermathena. NCBI lineage: Eukaryota > Metazoa > Arthropoda > Insecta > Lepidoptera > Nymphalidae > Heliconius > Heliconius hermathena. Next base: position 132,007 of record JAAIXJ010000075.1, read on the forward strand.
GATATGAAACCTTGTGTACTATTATATACATATAAATATAGGGATTCGATATAACAATATTTTCCTTTAGCTGAGTCAAGTAAGATTTAGTAGTTGAAAAGCGAAATCGAGTGAGAAATATTGTTAAATACTTATTTAGAAAACGTATAACAATTTGAACGTGGCGGGACTCGAACCCGCGCCTCCTGGAAACCGACCAGGAGGTAAATATTGTTTTTGCTTCACGGTCTATCCCTTATAGGTACAGAAAACCTAATATAAAGACATTCGACGCATATTTTTTTTATAAATTTCTAAAATATTTATGTATATTGCTTGTTGAGTAGCAGAACTCAACGATGTCTTGTTACCGAAGCAAGTAAATGAAAGTAGTGGGTTTTCCCGAATGGGAATCGAACTGACTGACTTACGCCGTATTCCGCGTATAGCAGGGTAGAAAGGGGGAACTTTAACATATTATGTACCCGGTTGCATATATATTTACCAAATCAGCTCAATTATATATAATAGATATGACACAGATAAGACATATGACAGAGATATTTTCTATAATACAATACGTTTTTAAATCTGAGGCGGAAAAGTTGAAATGGAGGGATAATCTAGAAGTCATTCTAAAGAGTTCAGAATATTACATTAGACTATTACTTAGGAAAGATAAAGAATAATTATTATATAAAATATATGCACAAACAAATACTTGCAATGTGAAATAGTCTATTAAATCAGCATTAAAACCTCGTCAACGGGTGTCAGTGACACGACGTCGCGCATTAATTATGTGCAGCTAGCTAGCTACACGTGTGTCACGTGTCGGTGTACCATGTTCTTGATATTTTGACGTTTGCGTCATAGCTATATATTATGTTGGTATATATATAAGTACAAATATATAAAGAAAACGGCCGACAACAAAGAGCTACATGGACTGACAGATAGATGGTCAGTCAGACAGACAAACATACAAACATATAACACATGCCACCCTTATGGTTTAGAACACACGACTGCGAATTTTTCATTAAATAACAAGGTGTCACAGACAGAAGATTGGATCTCTACTTTTTTAGGGTTCTGTATCTTAAATGAAAAAAAATCATATGTCCGTCTGTCAAGACCAATTATAGTTATCAATATCGTGCGGAGATATCAAGCTAAAATGAATATCGAATATCCAGTTAGATGACAGAAAAAATAAGCTTTTAAGTTGAAACAGCAAAAATAAACGAAATGAAACGAATTGTGAAATTTGGTAATAAATGAGAATATATTCACAAAATCTGCTAAATTCCTGAGGTTTTGCGTGGAGTGTAGCAAAATTCAAAATTGCGCTTTGCCTTGACACCAGAGCGGATAAATGAAAATGTTAAATATTTGATGTGGGAATCGAATCCGCAACTCCATCCATAAATTACTACAACAATGTTCGACTTTACATACATACAAACATACATACATATAGTAAAAATGATTGATGAATATAACTTATCAGTGGCAAGTCTCGCGTGATTATAGTTAACGACATGTGACTTCGACTTCGGCAGTTAGGGAATGAGCTTGTGTCGCGATATATCAAAAGTTTTATGTTTTCTTATAAAAAAAACTTCACTCCGCTGCATAGAAACTTAGATTTCAATTATTTATTAATATAATATGTTTTGCTTTTTTGAATTTTTGGTGAAGTTCACTTTTTTAGTACTAAATTTATACTCAAGGCTTTTGTGGCATAGGGGCACAAGAGTGTGACTGTAATGTGATGGTTGTGGGTTCGATTCCATTCGGGGAATAAAATATTCTTTTAATATGAAATATTCAAGCCCAACGTTTAGTTCCGCCACTCATTACGCTCATTATTTCAGAGAAAAGTGAAAAACAGAGTATTTTAACACTAGATTCTCCTACTATAATATTTGTAGAACAACGTAGAAAAAACAGTCACGCACTAGTGCTCCTGTACCGCGACGAACTTAATAAATAATAAATATTGTCTCTAAACTAAATTATAGAATCGTAACGTATAACATAGCATGCAATTAGAAACATCAAAACGCTTTGAAATTGAGTAAACAAACTATTCTACATATAATTATTTCAAATATTTGTATTATTTAGGTAAAAGTTTCGTTTGTGTGAAAATTCATTAGGATTAGTAAAGGCGTTTATACGTAACAAGCAAACAAACAAACAAACAAACTTCTGACGGTTTTTATTTCATTATTCGTAGTATAATGTATGCCAGCTATGTGAAATGTAATATTTACTTCCAAATTTTTATTAACTTAGGATTTCTTCAAAAGCTGCATATAACCTGACGCCTCTTTTATGTTTTATACTTCGTTGACAAATTCATTGAAACATATTTTTTTGATTATGTAGAAAAAAATAAAAGTATTACTTGAACCTGCGCCTCACATGAACCGTCCAAGCGCCCCCACCACTATCCAAGTCCAGTACTTCACTGCATGATGCAGTTATTGTATAACTTTACAGTAAGTTTTTTTAGCTTCACGCTGTATACTCCAGATCAGAACGAGGAGATGAAAATATTAAATACTTATGTCTCCTGAACGGGAATCAAACTTCAAACCGTCACGCTTACAGTCTCACACTAGTCCCCCTGCACGTCGGCCTCAAGGCTCTGGATATAAATTGGTATTTGTAGTAGAAGTAGTAGTGGTGTACTGGAGGGAGGACCTTTATACACTTATATATGTTTTAGGAACTGTTTAAAATAAGAATTTGTTACCTTTGATTTTTGAATTCATAAATCAAAGTATAACTATTTCATCTTTTAGTTTATATTTAAAAAAATCAAATGCGAGTCTGATTCGCCCATCGAGGGTTCCGTACCAATTTTACGATTGTATTTCAACGGGAAGTATAACTTATTAAAGTTGAAAAGCTTAAATTTGCATCATTTCATAAAAAAAATTGGATAAGCTGTATGCCGTGGGCACAGATTTTTAATGGAATAAATTACAAATATATGTTAGTAATGACTTTTTCTATGAAATGCCTATAAATTTTCAGTTTTTCAATATTTTCTTTATTTGTATTGTGAGTTCTCACTTCGTGCCAAATTTCATAACTATAGATCTACGGTAAGTACCCAAACCTATAGTTATATAACTATCAAAACCTATAATTTTGATTACGCGGTGAGTATCACACAAAATACTAAATAGCATACTAAAAAGTCAAAATCAAATTATTTTACTGAGAATAAGAAGTTATATGTGGTTTTTTATGTGAAATAATGTGAAATAAGAAACTCACCAGGATTTTTTTCAAATCAATTGTTTGCAGATTCACTTACCACATACATTTAGATTACATTTATTTATTGGTGAAAATGTGATACCTTTAAAATAAAGTAAAGTTTTCTCCTTTCTATATAAAATGAGTAAATATTGTAGATAAGTAAAAAACAAAAACGTGTGAAGAAAACTACTAATTAAATAGTATCAAGGAACGAAGACGGAGAAAGTTTCAGCACGTGACAGCAGTTAAAGAGTGTTACTACAAATAAGCAATAACTTTTAAACGAGATTTCCTTTAATTGTGTAGGAATGAAGAAACTTTTGCATTATTCAGATAATAAGATAACTGTTGAGGCTACTTGTGGCGCAGAGGCACAAATGTTTGACTGTAAACGCGAGAGGTTGTGGTTTCGATTCCTATTCTAGGAAATGAAATATTTAATATTTTTACTTTTTCGCTCTGTTGACGAAGCTAAGCGCGGCGTTGAGTTTTGTTACTCAACACGCAATGCGTCCAGAATTCGGCGGAGGTTGGGGGGCAGTGTATTAACGGGAACACAGTGTCTTAACCCTAGGTTCCCAGCTTCCCTTTGCCTACTCTACTATGTGCGGAATACATTGTGAAGTTAAGAAAAAGATAAGTGTTAAAAGACAAATTTGTTGTTTGCTTTTATTATTACACTAATCGTCACCCGGAACTTTGCGTGGACGTTAATATGTAAAATGGAAAATTTTATTTTATTTTGTTTCTATAGAAATTTCGAGAAATCCTCTCGTAGTGCTCCCTTACACTCCTTAACTCCTCACATGCCAAATTTCAAAATTCAAAGACAGATATGCTTGTATAATTGTACAAACAGTGGCGTATTGAGGCCAATCGCGGCTCAGGGGCACAAGTGTGTGATTGTAAATGCGACTGGTTGTGGGTTCGAAATTCACTAGAGGATGTATCTATTAATGGATATATTTATTTAAATATATATTTTCATTTCTTTCTTTTTCTAATATACTATATTTCTAATGGTATAACCAAACAACATGCGCTGTCTAGTATTTTTTAAATTCACACATATCGGTACTTGAAAAATATCGAAAAATCGATCTCAACTTGAAAAATATGTTATATTAAAATTATTTTTATTACTTCTCTTGAAAGTGGAGAATGGAGTGTGCCAACACTAGATTTCCTCTATCTACCCTGCTATTTGCGGAATACAGCATGAATCGCAATAGATAATGACATCTATGTACAGGAGATGAGAACGCAGAACACGTTTCGTGACAATTAACACTCGGGCGTGACACTTGCGGCACGCTAAGTGACGACTAGTCGCGCTCATTTGTTCCAAACTTTCATAGATATATTACTATCATTATTAAAGTGTTAGCGCGGACGTGGATATGTGTAAATGAGACTTATGTGGCATTTAGATGTATGGATTTTGTTATCGAGGCGCAGTGGCATAGTGTCTAAATGTACACGCGACGGTTGTAAGTTCAATCTTAAATCAGGGAAATGATTATTTATTTGTTTTACTATTCTAATACGACATAGTACAGTATTAGGATGTACAACCGTTAAGCTAGAAATGCATCGAATATTTTATTGTTCATATGATTAAAATATATCTGAAATGCATTTATATTAGAAAAATTCTTAAGGAATCAAGTTCTAAAGATTTTTTTTTCTCTTCATACATCTTCTACTGACGGACACTGGCAGTGCAAGAAATAAATAAACTAAAATGTCATAATTTTTTTTTGCATATACATTTAAGTGCCATAGTAAGTTCTAAACATTATGAACATGTATACGTAAATATAATAAGAATGTCAAAACATTTATATGTAAATGTAATAAAAGATGACAAGCATAGAGATGTCAACAAAAGTTATACAACTAAATGCTCCATACGAGAAAAGTTAGTGTCCCTCAAGTCTCTTCTCTTGAACGTTTGATTTATAAGATACGAGATTTTAGTAAACACATCCCTGTTTTTTTAGCTTCACGGTATCTCAATACTGAATATTACAGATTCACGCTGTGAAGAGTGAAAATAAAGTTTAATTATTTTTTAAAAATATCTATATATGACAACAAACTTCAGTTCAGTTTTGATAAGTATTGAAAATTTAATAAAAAAATAAATAAAAAAATATAAAAATTTGAGGCCGGTCGTGGCGCAGCGGCACGAGGTGTGACTGTAAAACCGACTGGTTGTGGGTTCGATCCTCACTCGAAGAGATGAAATATTTACTTAAATGTATATTACCATTTCTTCGCTCTGGTGTCGAGGTTAAGCGCGGCGTTGAGTTCTGCCACTCAACACGCAATGCCTTCAACATTCGGCAGAAAGTGGGGAACGGAGTGTCTTAACCCTAGGTTCCCGCTGTCTACCCTGCTGTGTGCGGGATACAGCGTGAAGCTGTATTGAAAGTTGAATTTAATATATTATTATCATCCAGTGTCAATACACTCTCTTCTCCATTTTTCGCCCGAACTTGAGCCATTGCGTGTTGAACTCAATATTTGTGTTATCAAAGCTGGAAAATAGAAATAATCGAAATATTATTATTTCCTAAGTCTAATCAATTACCACCGCGTTAAGACGCTGTCGCTGTACTGTGTACTATTGAAATATAAATAAATAATTAAATATTTTTGTCTATATTTTATTATTATTTATTTATATTTACGATTGACGATCGATTAAGTTTTGACGATCATCAAAAATTTTAAATCACTTTCTTTAATAATCTGTAGATTGTAATTGTCTATATCATTAACTTAATTTAAAAAAGAGGTGTTAGGGTTTTTTTTAACACACAATTGATTCAGATGGGCAGATGAAGAGTAAAGTATCTCTATACTCGATTGTTTAGGAAAGAAGTAGTATACTTTTCTTGTAATTATGAGATACGAAAAAATTAATAAAGAAAATTACGTAAATAAGAAGAACTAAAGTAATGTCTGTATGTAATGAGCATTTTCTTGAAAAATAGGTTTAAATTTTGTATTATATTATAGAAAGTTTTAATTAAACGAAACACAGGTCGACCTGAATAGCGGATACCACTAAAAATTGAATATAAAAATATAATTTTCAAAGTAAATCCTGAAGTTCTGAAGGTATTTTTTTTACAATCGTAAAGTACACAAAGTTCCCAAGAAAGATTTTACTACATTCAATCTCATTTTATTTCACGTAGTTATTTCGTAAAATAATATTCTTCATAAGAAAAAAACCTTAATGAGCTAAAAAGTGAGCGTCATTTTGGATTCTTTGAGCTGAATTTTGTGAGAAATTCAACCCTTAAGTCGGGTTAAAAATGTTTTAATTAAAACTCGTAATGGCGCCGGCTTAAAGTTACTTCGGCTGTTCCAACGGCCATCATTTGTATTATTTTAATCGCTACAATTGCCTATTCCGCCCAATAGCCTCAGATTTTGTCTTTGACGAGATACACCAATGTCTCTCGTTTGAGGTACTTCTCTCTGTTAAACAATAGAATTGGTTGTGAAAGCAAATTGTGTGTGAATCTTTTGTTTAAATGAAAGTACTATAGTAGCATTGCAGCTATATTTAATAGCAATAATAGCTTTTGATGTGAGATTTGAGGGCTGTATAGTGAATAATGTGTAGGTAAATAAAAGAGAAACGAGTTATAATGAACATACTACGTATATACATACAACAAGTGTTTTTTTTAGCTTCACCCTGAATCTCACATACAGCAGTGTAGGCATATACTCTAGGGAATCTAGTGTTATTACTCTCCGTTCTCCACATTTCTCAACATTACATGCTAAGTGACCTAATACCGAAAGATATTACATAAAGTTATTTATATCTAATGTAGTCAATACTTATTTGAAATAAAATGAGAACCTAAAAAGTAAAACCACAAAAATTAACTAAAAGAAATATTAAAATACAAAAGTACATTAATAAAATATTTAATTTAATACAAAACTAAATAAAAATTTTCAAAGGAGAAGACTCAATTTGTGTAAAGTATTTCACTTTACAATTGAATATATTTTCAGTTCCTAAAAGTAGAACATTCTCTACAATAAATTAGAGCAGTCTCCTATAAAGTAATGAAGTACGCACGCTGTACTACGGTTTAAATTAATTAGCTGGTATTTGTTTCGTTTTCTTCTAAGAGGAATAATGGTGGATGGAGACTTACTCGTTAGGTGCCTGGCAACGCCCTACATATGTGGCACTCTATATAAATATAATTGTGATGTTCTTATAAGTGTGTTGAATGTCGTTTGATGAGATACGATGCTGTCTTTTAAATTGGGTTCACGCCGTATCCAGGGACTGTATGTAGGCAGGGATAATTTAGCGATAAGACACGCCGTTTTCAATTTCTGCTTAATATTTGAGACATTGGAACTCAAAGCCCCACGTCGTCTTGTTAATATTGCGTTGTAACAATTTATTCTCTCAAGCAGAAATCTAATTTACCACCATCGTGTCGACAGCGACAGTGTGCCATTATACCACGACGGACGGACCTCAAACATATTTTAAACGAATCCCTTTAGAAGGACATGAACGTACGACCGCAAATATACTCATATATTATCAAAACATACCACTATGGTGTTAATAAGTTGAAATTTCTAAAACAAACAAGAACATAATAAAATATAGAAACAATTTTACCTTCCAAAAACATTTTCAATATTATATTCAACTGTCACAGATACGTCTTCCATACATCAAAGTAAACAACACCTGTCTCACTCTACATACCGTCATTAGGCTAATATGCGGTATCCCTCGTACAAGAGGATTGATGGGAAGATCGTCATGCAGACGGACAGCGGGAAAGTGATTTTTTTTAATTTATCTCTCAGCTAATAAAAAAAAAACTTGTTAAATGCGAATCAAAGTCGCGCACCGATGCCTCTGCACCAATTTCCGGATTGTAGGTTAACTGGGAAAAGGTATAACATATAAATATAACTTACTTAAGTTAACAAACTTCAGTGTACGGATTAACTAAAGTATATTTTTACACTCATTTTCTATGTAATGAACTACAAATATAAGTTTGTAATGATTTTTTTCTATGAAATATTTATAAATTTTAAATTTTCATCGTTACCATGAACTCGAAAATGTTTACTTTTTGACTTCACGGAAAGGGTACTTTTGTAGGTTTTAGTTCCTTTAGTTTCGAAAATTTTAATAGATATATTGCGTTGGTTTAGAAGTTAGCTTTTTTCACAGCTCCAAGGGACAGTAGAATTGAATATTTGATATAAATTTCAGCTTGATATTCATGTTGAAGTGATATTTTAAGGATTCCGTTTTTTTTCGAGTTACGAAACCATAAAATCACAGTCAAAAGTCAAAGTCAAAAACAAAAGCCTAAGAACGCGGCATTGAGTTCCGCCACCGCCGCCGTATTAAAAGTAAGACCCCTCTTCCTGCCCTGCTATATGCGGATATATGAAGCAAATATATANATACAAACATTTTCACCTCCCAATAACATTGTTATTATGACATTCACCTGTCATAACCAGTCTCCTTACTAACCAGTCATACATCAAAGTAAACAATGCCCGACACAATCTATGTAGAGTCGTTACGACAAGATGGCCGGTAAGAGACATGTTTACGGAATGTGGTATCCGGCGATAAGTCAAAACTTTTTGTTGCCCTCATCCCCCCCCCCACTCCCTCCTCTCCCCCTCCTTGCTGTCGTCAGTGACGCGGCAAATCCGCTAGTGCCTAACTTTTGCAATGATTTTGTCTAATGTGAATATCTTGTTGTTAAACATTATATATTTTGGTGTTTTGTACTGTTTTTTGGATATTTTCTTGTTTTTATTGTGAATTTCGATATAGGGTTGCTTAGAGTTATGTTAATAGGGTTAAATGAGGTTGCGTAGGGTTGCTTTATTGCACAACAGTCAGGTATTAATCAGACGCCGCGCAGCTTAAAATTATATAATAGTTTTTAAAGAGTTATTTTTTATTATTTCAGCGAAAAAAATGAGCTGGATTTACCAAAATGAAAAGATCTATGTAATATATAATTAATTGTATACTATTTATTTTTCACGCAAAAATTTAGAAATCTATAAAACTATACAAAACTTTTGCATAATAATTTGCCATTCCAATTTAATTTACATATTTTTTTGCTCTGATGTCAAAGCAAAGCCCGGCGTTGAATACCGCCTTTCAACACGCAATGCCTTCAGAATTCGACAGACAGTGTAGGGAGAGGAGTGTCTTAACACTAGGCTCCCTCTGCCTAATACTCTGGATTACAGCATAACTCCGAAAAATTTGAAACTTTACATATCAACCTCTACAGTACCTCAAAATTAAAATTATAATACATCACAAAAACTAAGAAAAGTAAAGTCGTTTTTAAAAAAATAATAGTAAAAAAGCACTTGTCAAAGGTTGAATTTTCTAAGACATGCGCAAGTATGTTAATAAGGTACTCCAGGTAATAAAAACAGCAACACCCACCAACACTACACTACACTACATTACCCTACAGTTCACCTCCCGTATTCGCCCTGAATACGTTTAAAAAACCGTGTCACATTATTACTTATGTATATTAAAAGGCTTATTATATAGAAAGCTATTTTAGGTTATTTTAAAGTAGAAAATGGCAACTTTGCTTTTGTTTTCATTTTATATGCTTGTATATGTATGTTAAAGAATTTTTTGCTGGAGGTCAAGTCGACTATTACAATTGTTATATAAAGCACTACTTCAAGTCCTATTTTCTTATAGCACCCTACTATAAATAAAGCAAACCCAGTGTTAAGACACTCCATTACCCACTTTCCACCCAATTTTCGAGACATTGTATTTTAAGTAACAGAATACAACGCCGTACAACATGCGCCTCTAGCACATGAGCAAATAAACCTTGCTTTTACTTCTGTGTTAAACAGAGAATTGGTTAAAAACTAGGCGAGAATAGTCACTAAACTCAAAAAGAGAGTATTAAATTTATTAAACACAGTACTCAGTATACGTTACCTCTACGTAATAGGATTTACCAATTAAGCACTTCCACTTCAAATCAATTCGTCAATTTCGGTCGCTACAACGATATTGATTCCAATAATTCCCCGAAACGTGAAACGGTGCCATCGCGTACTACAACGAGCCTGAAACTATTGACTTTTGAGATACGTAGCTTTGTTATAATATATATTTTTTTAGCTTCACGCTGTATCCCGCACACAGCAGGGTAGGCAGAGGGAACCTAATATTAAGACACTCCGTTCCCCACTTTCCGCCGAGTTTCTGGAGGCATTGCGTGTAGAGTTACGGAACTCAACGCCGCACTTTGCCTCGGAACCAGAGCGAAGAAATGAAAATATAAATGTAAACAAATATTTCATCTCCTCGAGTGGGGATTTAACCCAAAACCAGTCGATTAACAGGCACACTTTGTGCCCCTGCGCCACGACTGGCCTCTTGTTATTATTGTTATAATATTATACTTAAAAATAATAAATGGTATAAACAACTTAGTTTAATATATTTTTAACATTTTTAAGCTCTTATTCCACACTTAAGAGAGAAATTACAATTTATTAAAAAAATATGTAGCGAGATTTGAGCAGTCCACGCGATGCTATCACACAGACGTTTATCGTAATAACTTCTTATCAAGCAACGTTGTGTTTCATATTCTTGTCTGTTCATCAATCACTAACAACAATAATATAAAGACAACATACAAGCCGATTTTTGCGCAAAGCAATATGTAACAATATAGTAAAAACTACTAATACTGAGCAGAGAAACGAAAATATATATTATACTACTATAAATAAATGTTTAACAAAAATAATAAAAATAACAAATAATACGTTTGGCGCTTCGTTCTCTCTGACTATCCCGCCAGGGATAAAGCTTGAAGCTAGTGTAGTGTAAAATTCAGCTTCACGCTGTATCCCGCACACAGCAGGGTAGACATAGGGAACCTAGTGTTAAGACAGACACTCCGTTCTCCACTTTCTGCCCATTTTTGGAAGCATTGCGTGTTGAGTGGCAGAACTCAACGCCGCGCTTAGCCTCGATACCACAGCGAAGAAATGGAAATATAAATTTAAGAAAATATTTCATCTTCTCGAGTGGGGATCGAACCCACAACCAGTCGGTTTTACAGTCACACTTCGTACCACTGCGCCACAACTGGCCTCATAGTGTAATGTAGTGTTAAATAAAATAAGCATAATCATCAGTCATCATTATCATTTCCTCCGAGCATACATACTTAAATTCAAATCCTAATAGATTCTTGGTTGTGTATCACAAAAATTAAAAAGAAAACGACTCGGGTAAAGAAATAGATAGAAAAATATGAATTTCCCACCAAAATTATGAAAATATATTGGAAAAAATAACAAATTTTAACTAAATCAGATGTTAACTTGTCGACAAGTTTTCAAAATTAATTGGGTTATGTTTTCTCTTCTCAGTAAGGTCTACGAGTGTCTGTAAATCTTACAACATTATATCCTTTTACATCACTAATAATGTACTAATTACAAAATCTTTCAATATATTGAACATGATACCGAAAGTAAAGTTATACAAAAAATCCCTAAAGATTTTCTATTAAAAGCTATTTTTCTTTCACAGTGTTTACACGGCGTTGAGTTCCGCATGCAACATACAATCACTAAGACGAACAAAAATGTATAGCTAACTAAATATATTACTTTGTTTGTTTAAGATAAATTAACTCCCAGCTTGACTTACACTCAATTAAATTTACCGAAATCGAGTCAAGCTTCTCTATGGCAATAAAGATCTTTGAACTTGGTATACGATTACAGTATATCTGTTATCTAAACAAGATTATTCATCGAGATAAATTATTACATATAATATGTAACAATGCTTTCTATTGGAAGGTGGAGAGTCAATCCATTTGTTTTTTTAGCATCACGCTGTATACCGCATATATCATGATAGGCGGCAAGGACCTAGTGTTTTTTTTTTAATAATTGAGTTGTTATGCGCCACAGACTATTCTTGTCCGTGCCTTTTTTATACTTAATTGATTATTAAAAATGTTATTTTTTCTTTTTAGTATGTGAAGAAGACGTTAATATCTTGCTATCTTGAATAGTCTGCAGTTCCTTTTGTCAAATCCGAGTTTGTGGCCGTTGATTATGTTTATCCCGGTACAAGGACCTAATGTTGAAACACTCCACTCTTCGCTTTTCGCAACTCGTGATATTGCATGTTGATTGGCGAAATTTAAAATCGTATTTTGTCTGAAATTTATTTTAATTTTTAAAGCTTCACACTGTATATTTCATAACATTCATCAGTGTGCATACTCTGAGTCAGAAGAAACCTAGCGTTAATACTGCATATTTTTTTGTTTGGTGTATTGTGTTTTACAAATCATTTGAATTGATATCTAAGTTATGTAGATTATGTCGAAATTTGTAATCCACCATTTTTATACCCATTTCGGATTAAGATCAAATTTAATTACCTATATATAATTTCAATATTATAAAAACTGAAGCCGTAATCCAAATTTCACCTCAATTGGACAATAGGAAGTTCAATTTGACCCAAATTGATTTTACACTAACACTACTTTAAACGACAAATCTAATTAAAGCTTGTGAAATATCGATATTCCATAAAATATTCCTATATATATACTCCGTATATATCTATAAATACTTTGAAAATGATGGTATCTACTGGAATAACAAACATTCCCCATACCATAAGTTACTTAGAAATTTGTCAATTACTTGAATAGTTCAAGTGTGAAACAGTGTATACAGTGTGTTCAGGGTTATTTCATATAACACCCACAGAGATGTCGTAAGTCATGATATGTATGAAACTAAGCTTCACGCTATATAGTGTAGCAGGGTAGGTAAAGGCAACCTAGTTTTAGGACCCTCCGTTACCTACTTATCCTCGAATTTTTGAGAGATTGCGTGTTGAGTGGCGGAACTTAAATTCGTGCTTTGCCTTGGTAACAATGTGATAGAAGATATGGGATCGAATGGAAGAAGTGAAAATATGGAAAAAATCGAACCTACAACTGTCGAGCATACAGTCACATGCTTGTGCTCGTCGACGGCATCTATGTATATTTTATGAAACTCGTGACACAAATTTTAATTTATGATACGTTCGTATACAGTCCAATTCTAATGTAACCAAAACTACTACTTTTCTATTCTTTGAATTAAGCTTCACAACGCTATACACAGCCTTTTTACCTTTTATAACAAAAGAAGAAGAAGAACAGAGCGATCGTTCACAAAACTCTACTTTTCTCTACATTTCCACTCAATGTATACCAAAGCTAACCACTAATCTAAGCGGCTATATCGTTATACATACATAGTTTATTTAATAGCGAGCGTTAGTCCAAAGCTAAAGCCACTGCGCATTCGTCTAAACAATAGAATTAAGTGGCTCTGCGGTGCGTCGTTAAACAAATTTATATATCACTAAACGATAAAGTACTACCGAGTTCCTCTAAATACTGTACAAGTAAGGCGTCGTTTACACTGTAGTGTAGATATTGTCAATGTTTTTGGTGCAAAATATTTTCTTTTTTCAGGCTTACGCTGTGCGAACATAGTGTTAATAAACTCCGTTCTCCACCTTTCATCCAATTTTCGAGGCATTACCTGTTCAGTGACAGATATTAACGCGACGCTTCTTTTTTTACCATCAGTATAGAAATGAAAATGATTTATTACTTCAAATGGAAATCGAACCAACAAAATTTGTGCTTACAGTCAAACTCAGTACCGCTGTGTCACGACAGTCGCTTTAAGTGATTTGCTTTGTAAATTTTGACAGACAAAACAAAAAAATATATATTAAAAAATCATATTTAATCCCAAAATTATGCGAAAATAGTATTTAGTTATCTATTTTGATGTACTTACATATAATATATTAAAGTTAATAAATGATCTTTTGTTCTCTAAATTGTCTAACATAAGTATGTAACCCGCCCCTCCCTACAAAGTAGTACACGGCGCCCCTACATCTCGCCGCGCTGTTAGCTGGAGGCGTAACGGGCGTGGATCGTTGGATTTATAACGAAACTGAACAAATCTTCGGTAAGCCAGCGTCGAAACAGTTTACAGCTATTTTATTTTACGTAGGCTCCTTATTTTACTAAGTTTGTAGGAAAACTACAATATATTGTGATCTTAAATGTATAGTAGTATTTTAGTTTAATTTTATTATTTCTATTTATTCTTTTTGTTTTAGGTCACGGGACAATGTGCAACAATATTTAAATGTTAACACATTGTAGTTTTGAGTTAAAGCCTCACTCAAAAAATTGATTATAAATAAATTCATTTCAAAATTTTAAATAATAATTTTTACCATCCCATTTCTAGCTACCATCCATTATAATCCAAAAATGTTGTCAAAACTACTACTACAACAACAACAACTACAACCTTGTTATCTACCAACTTTTCCAAGGCGAACTTTCAAAAATAGGCATTATGTAGCTGATCTTTAAGTGTGAAACTATTTTTTTTAAATTCTTTATCCAAAGCCAAAATTTTTCTGCTCCAGCAAATAAAATAATTTAATGCTCATATTCTCCTGATATTAACATATTTTTCATGGTTAATCAATCAATATAAAATATTGTACTGTAGTTGAGGTTGAGGAGTTGAGGCCAGTCGTGGCGCAGTGACTGTAAAACCAACTGGTTGTGGGTTCGATCCCCACTCGAGGAGATGAAATATTCACTTAAATTTATATTTCCATTTCTTTGCCCTGGTGTCGAGGTCAAGCGCGGCGTTGAGTTCTGCCACTCAACACGCAATGCCTCCAGAATTCGGCAGAAAGTGGGGAACGGAGTGTCTTAACACTAGGTTCCCTCTGCCTACCCTGCTGTGTGCGGGATACAGCGTCAAGCTGTATTGTAGTTCCCAAAATTAGGGACTTTAACCCTTCCTTAGCTTTACAACAGTATAATATATTTGGACATACTACAATTAGAACACCAATGCAACTATTATTCTAATACAATACGGACGTATAGTCGTTTCACTTAACGGCTTCATGGAAGATAAGCTCAGACCAACGCAGCGTCTCAAGAGGCTTTCTATTAACCGTTGTTTCAAGAACCGGATGTAGGAGGCAGTATTACTTGGAACTGTGTACCACTACATAATAAGGATAGTGGCTTACTAATATAAACTATTTTTTTTCCCACTTTCCGTAGGAATTTTGAGAATTTCTCTCTAAATGCTCATCTACGCTTCACAATTAAAGTGTCAGCGTTCTACGCCGCGTAATTCCGGCCGATCTATAACGGTAAAGTTTCATATTAAATGTATAGCAATTATATCCGCTGGTTATTACGTCATAGTTTGGTAATATTTTTAATGCAATTTTATATTATGATTATTTAGAATATGTAGAAGCAAGCTTGAGGCCCTAACGACCCAATGACCCTGCGTTTTACTGTAAACGCGACGGTTATTATTTCAACTCCCACTCGTGGGAATGAAATATTTACATTTCCTCGCTCTGGTAAGAAGAATGAGCGCGGCGTTGGTTTCCGCCACTCAACACGCACTGTCTCGTGAATTGGGCTGTAATTACATCACAAAGTCGCTAACTCGCATTATAACACAAACGTATCATGCATTTGACAGATTATATATTCCGATAGATCCGATTTACATATCCAAATAATTAATTATTGGCATGAAATATGTCTCGATATGTACATACATATGCTGACAATAACGCGCGATTTTCACTATAAGCTAAACATTTATAATATGAAACTAGCAGGGAGTTATTTTTTTTTCTCATTTTGTTAATTTTTACCAGCCTTATAAAATATCTAGCCGAAGCCCTTTGTCGAAGAACCATTTTTTGACAGTTTAAATTCTATATTTTATATTACAATAAATAGGTACATTTCTTCGAGTTGAATTCGAACCCACAACCACTTCGTTCTCTCAATCATAAAATAACGTTAATATTGACGCCCACATTGAAATTAGCCATGCAGCTTTCTAGAAAAATGTAGGAGAGCTATGTGAGGATTTCCCGAAACTCCAACGAGAACGGGAACAACAGGATAGTCAACGCAACAGTTCTCGCGCATAGTCGCGGGCGGTCACTAGTACGTAATATACTATCAAGATATTTACTGTAGAGCTCGACGGCAAGCTTGTGATATATTAGGGAACAAACAGTTCTGGTTCTGACGCGTCATCACTCATCACTGTATCGAACGACGTCTGGATTGTTTATACGAGTATGCCAACAAAAAGTAGGAGACGTCTTAGAGTATTGTATAGTATACTGTTATATAAAGTTGTTGTATTTATATATGATATAATATAGGCCTGATAGCTAATGTACTTATAGATAATTCGGTAGAGCAGAGGGAACCTAGTGTTAAGACACTCCGTTGCCCACTTTCCGTCGAGTTCCGGAGGCATTGTGTGTTGAGTGACGCCGCGCTTTGCCTCAACACCAGAGAAAAAAAATGAAAATATAAATATATAATAAATAAATATTTCATTTCCTCGAGTGGGGATCGATCACATTTTGTGCCCCTGCGCCACGACTGGCCTCATAGATAATTTTGTTTTGAATAATTAAGTAAAATATATATAAATTTGAAAATTCTGTATCACAACAGGTAACCAGAGGAAACCTAGCGGCAAGTTACTTCGTTTGCTATTATTCGCCTACATTTAAGACATTGCGTGTTGATTCCCAGACCGGGGAAAAGTAAATGTATAAGTCATTACCTTAAATGGGGATCGAACCCAGAGCCATGGCTTTTACAGTTATACTGTCCCATTATACCACGGCAAGACAAACAAAAAAAATCAAAACCAACCGACAAAATACCCCTTATATCACATTCGGAGCGAACATACTCCACTTGTACATATTTATAACGATAGATAAAAAAATGTCGTAGAAATTTGAGAATACATGCATGTCCTGGTACTTGAGTGACGAGCGGTCTAATGTCCACGGTTGGTACTAAGAGTCATTAAAAAGCAATTCTTCATGTTTATAAGCTCTTTTAATCTTTACACAACCTTCCAGCATAAAGCAACATAGGCAGAAGAAATTTAACTTTAAGACACTCCTTTCCCTATTTTCCGCTGAGTTTTCGAGACATTATGTGTATGGTATATTGTTTGTCAGAGAGGGGGAGATAAAATATTTTTTTTTGTTAGTTTTACGCCGTATCATGCACATAGTAGGCAAATACACCTGGGAATCTAGTCTCAGTCCCCACTTTCTGCCGTATTCTGAAAGCATTGCGCAGTAACAGAACTTAACGCCTCGCTTTCCCTCGTTACCAGAACGAGGAAATGAAAATATAACAATTTCATTTTCCCCGAGTGGATATCGAAGTCACAACCGTCGGACTTACATTCGCACGCATGTGCCCGTGCTCACACACACACACACACACACACACACACACATATTTTGAAATTGTTGTCGATTCCATTATCTTTGATTAACTGATTTAAGACAATTCTCAATAGTAGCAGCCTAACTGTATAATGAAAACATACATAACATGTTGCTTTGATAGTTACAGATGTTGCTGTTACAATGAGAATATTTGATGATTATTGACATTGCTGAGCTTGAGTTACAAGTGCAAAAGCACTTTTTAGCTTCATGCTGTATCCTCCATATAGCAGGGTAGGCAGAGGTAACCTAGGAACTCATTGTTAAGACACTTTATTCCCATTAAGACACTTTACTTTCTTTCTTTTTTCCTTTGTTTTTGTCAACAATTTTATAAGTTTTTTGATTCGATAACAATAATGACACTTTTTGAATATACTAGTCTAGAAACACTGTGGAACCCAGCCGTAACGGCTGGAGTTTGGAGTTTATCAGGTTTGATAAACTCCAAATTATCGCTAAGGAAAACAAATACATTCCAAGAATAATCCGCGAGGCTATTGAAATACAAAAACATCTTAATTTCAATAGACAGGACCTACTCATAAAATCTTTGAAGTCTCAAACCCACCATACCAGCGGACAACATACAGTCAGCACATTCTGCAGGAATTCAGAGCAGTACTTGAGGAAATTAAGACATCGTTGGCGGTAGTTTGATATAATAATTATGTCGAATGCCACCTCAGTCCACCACCACGTGTATACCACGGACAAAGTGCAAAGCAAAGAGCAAAGTGTTCGAAACGTCAGTTTACGTTGCCCCCCTGCGCCATCATGAGAAAGAAAGCAAAAAAGAAAATAAATAATAAAAATTGTGAAATAATTTCCTTTAAACATAATGCTCGAGCAATGCCCCGGCAATTACCAACTAATTATTTTGCATTCGCGCTCCCAATGACGGGCGCGGTGACTCAACTCCACTCCACTCCACTCCACTCTACTCCAATCTACTCCACTCCACTCAGACATTAATCGGCTTATCGCCGACTTCAGGACAATGCCCGTTGTCCGTAAATTGAATGTTCACGGAATACTATTAATTTTGATATTCTCTTAAAAATTACTTAAAGTTGAATTTTAATAGTCATTCGACTATTAAAATTCGACTTTAAGTAACTGTCAGACACTATCATTGTAAGTTTTTATTTTATCCCGTCGTGTCGCAGCAGTACACGTTTGACTACACTTAGAGTTATAAAAAATCAGCTTCACTCTGTATACCGCGCACAGCAGTATAGGCAGAGGAAACCTAGTGTAAAGACACTCCGTTTCTCACTTTTCGGGAGTTCTGGAGGCATTGCGTGTTGAGTGGCAGAACTCAACGCCGCGCTTAACCTTGACACCAGAGCGAAGAAATGGAAATATAAATTTAAGTAAATACTTCATCTCCTCAAGTGGGGATCGAACCCACAACCAGTCGGTTTTACAGTCAGGCTTTGTGCCCCTGCGCCACGACTGCAAAGCGTGACGTTGAGCTCCGCCACTCAACACGTCATGTTTATTGAAAATTGAATGAAAAGTAGAGACAGCGCATCTTGCGAGAAAAAGAATGTAAAAGTTATATTATTATTAAGAAGGAATTCTAAATATTTATTCAAAGGTAAACAAACATTCAATTCATTTATTTATTTCTATCATTTCAACGGTCTACGCTAGACGCGTCACGTCAACAACAAAGTAAGTTTAAATGAAATGCAATATGAAAAACGTCCGTGTGAACGTTGCACCTAGCAGCAGGTGTTACCGCAAGCTGCTAGTACTAGTGCTCAGTTAGTTACCTCTCTGCACAGGTGTTTACCTGTGGCAGTTTTGGGCATTATTTTTTAAAGATAATTATGTTAAAAGTGGGCGGAATAAAGGCTAGGATGGTGATGATGATAATGATGACATACATACCATCAGTCATAGGTTACCTTTATTTTAAATATTTGAAAAAAATACGAAAAAAGTATACCATTTTATTCTATTTTTTTCGCTCTGAGTTTTATTTAATGCATAGCCGAGTAGGGAAAAGGAATATTTTCCGCTTCCCAAGGAAATTTCAGGCATTGGATGTTGAGTAGGGAAACTCAACTCCGCGTTTCGTCTTACTAAAGGAGGGAAATAGAAATAATACATCCTATGCGTTTAATAGTATTAATATACTTCCGTTTTCCAATTTCCAGCGAATTCTCGAGGGATTGCGTGTTAAGTTGCGGCACTGAACATCGCACTTTACCTCGATTCCAGATTTATTGCGAGGAAATTAAAATATTAAATATTTTATGTCCCCAAGTAGAAATCAAACCCACAATCTTTGCATTTACAGTTGCACGCTTGTGCTCATTGTAACGCTTTAAAATAATCCAAAATAGCTTATATAAAAGACTTTTATATATAACTTTATTTTTCTTCTTCTCATAAAGTAAATATATACAAACATTTAAACATTTTCAATACAATATCCAAGTCTAAATGGATATCGATGGCTATCACAAAGACCTTTTGGCCAGTACAGTAGTGACTCCGCTTGCTTTTGCATGAGATAAGTCGCGATCATTAATCACTTTATACGATGCAGGAAATGGAAAAATATTAACACTGTATAGCGTAAATTGTGTTACTTAATGTTGTATGGGAAATATATGGCTGGTAATATAAAACGTTGGGGTAGCTCAGTAGTTAGTTATTCGTCTCTTCTTTGTTTTAAGGTTAGTAGAAATTCTTTTGAAAATGATATAAGCTGATCAATAGAAAATATATATTTCTTTTTTGGAAAGCGTGTAGCGTTTAGTTATTTAATATTTTTATTTCCTCGCTTTGGCACCAAGGCAACGTCCCGGCGTTGAGTTCCGCCACTCAATACCCATTGCCTTTTTAGCACTAGGTTCCCTGTGATTACCCTACGTGAAGCTGATTTATTTTACTTTCATAGTCAGCTCGCATTATTATGTTTTTAGGTACCTACTATTTAAATGACTGTATTGTATTACATATACAAAAACTAATAATATTCTTAAAACAATTTATTATTTTCTTAAAAAAAATTCAACCCAAAACGACATCCATTCGTCATTTTACTAAGTATTACAAACACAAGGTTAAAACTAAGTGTATAATTTAGCATAGCTTAAAGTTAAGTAGTTGGCTACTCAAACGAGGTGCTTTTAAAGGCTAGAGGTTAACGACCCAATATATCAAAATTTAACCGTAGAACCACTTTGGTGACGTAGCAAGACTGTGTACCTGGTGGGGGCTTTAAGATATTTGGTAATAGAAAAAATTGCGGGATATTTTTAACATTGAGGGTTACCTGCGAACCTTATATAGGTGATAAAATTATTTTTATTTAATATTAACCACAAAAACCACTATAAAAATAAAATTACATTAAAATAAAATCAAATCTAATCAAAGGCCAGGGGCACAAAGTGTGACTGTAAAATCGACTGGTTCTGAATTCGATCCCCACTCGGGGAGATGAAATATTTACTTAACTTTATATTTCCATTTCTTCGCTCTGGTGTCAACACGCAATGTCTCCAGAATTCTGCAGAAAGTGGGGAACGGAGTGTCTTAACACTAGGTTCCCTCTGCCTACCCTGCTGTGTGCGGGATACAGCGTGAAGCTGAAAATTATATTAAAGTTCTATAATTAGAATATTTCAGTAATATATTCGTCAAGGGCTTTAACGATGAATCGTTATTATGATTATTAAATTAACAGTTAACATTTACATAATTACTGATATATATTATATTTTGTTGTAGTTTTCATAAATATTTTGTTATTTATTACGAATGGACTGGAGATGATGATGATGATGATCATATGGAAAAAACAATAATCAAATCACTTTCTTCTGACTCTATCATCTAGTAAGATACTATGTGCTCCTGAGTAGTTCTTAACTCTACATTTTTTAATCAATTTTTACATTTGTCAAAATTAATACGATAACAGGAAGGAAATGGGACAAGACTCTCCGCTGTCTCATTTCGCTTTCTGATTTTAGTATAACCGTAAGGCACTGCTGAGTGGTGGAACTCAATATTGCACTTTAACTTGACAGAACATAGAAATGAAAATCGTTCGACCGACCTAAACCGAGTAAACCAAGTAAATTTCAAAGATTATTTTCCCCCGACTAAGATTTGTTTGACCCATAACTATAGTGAACTTTCAGGATTTTATAATTAAGCCATGATAGTTTTGAGTGGCAAAAAAAAGCTTTGCCTTGACATCAGAGAAAAAAAATAAAAACATTAAATGATTTTTTTCCTACAATGGGGATCAAACCCACAAGCTGTCGCGTTTACAAGACACGCGTTTGTGCCACTGCGTCACGACTGGTCTCTAACATTATAATAATATATTATATTTTATAATTCAAAATAACATTGTATTTCACAACGCGCGGATACACCCAAAAATAATAATTAATGAAAACGGTAAAGGACAAATACCATTTTATATCCATTTTAATTGTAATATAATTATTGTATAGGAACCTCGTATTCGATTAAGCGCGGTGTTCTGATGTAATTGAAATGTTGATTACTTTCATACTCATTTACTTAATATTTCTTATTTCTTTTTATGGTTATTTGTATATTGACACACATAGCTACATATTAATCTTAAACGATTTTTTTAAACTTCACGCGGTGCCCAGTATACCCTGCCAAGGTAGCAAGAAAATAAGGCGGTGCGATGGGAGCGGAGTATCTTAAGAGAGAGGACGTAGGGAACGACACTCTTTCTTGTCACTAAGCGAAGCGAAGCTTTGAGTAGGAATCGACCCTACAATTATCGCGTTTATTAACTGATGCTGTGAAACTGCACCATGACGGGCTCAAAACGTATATCTCTATCACATTACATATTCTCTACTATCTTTCTCTGTTTACGCAAAAAGTGAGGTAATTAAGGTCTCATATTCTACTATCTCATAAGCGATTACCTAATTCGTTATTTATATAAGTGAACATCAAATTAAGCTGAAGGCATCGTGTGCCTCAATTTTCCGACCCTTGCCTCATTTTTAACCCTCACACTCTAATTACTTCATCGTACAGCGGTTATAAGCCATTCGAGTGTAGATAGCACATTATTGTATGTACCATAGTAGGTGTTATAAACACTTATTTATTTGCCCAGTGCTTAGAGTATGAATTCACTCGGACGAAAATAAACGAATAAGAACATTGTTAGGTGATGTATTTGTGTGATTTAGATAGAGTATGTTTAGGGTTCCGTACATTTTAAGGAACAAAGGAATTCTTATAAAATCACTTTGTTGTCCGTCCGTCTGTCTGTCTGTTTGTAAGTCAAGAACCTTAATCTCAGGAACGCTTGGAGATATCGAGTTGAAATTCAAACCATATACTCAGACCTACAGTCCATGGATTTCGTAAAAAAAATGTATTTACCTAAATAAAAGATATGACCGTTTATATCGCAAAAAATGCGTATTTCTATATTCCGCTAAATAATATAATAGGTATATTTTTTATGTTATGGATTTTATTGAAGTGAGGAGAGAAACGAAATGTAAAATTGAAAGTAGAAATATAACTGATTATGGTTTATCAAAACGACAGTCCGTCCTCTACTTTCTGTCTAATTTTCTAGAAATAATGAACATTGGCGGAACTCAACACCGCGTTTTGTCTTCTTATTTGTATTAATATTATACAAATGTTTGTATAAATAAATCTATAGTTTCATCCTCACGTTAGTATTATAACCCTAGATCATTTGCCAATAGTTACCCAACTATGCTAATTGCATTGCATTTCAGATAGCGCCGCGTCCGTTATGGTCGGGTTACGAGGATATGTGATACCGTTAAACGTGATATTAGGTTACACTATTTTTGGCTTGAAATTTATATATTTTCATACATAAAATATAATATTATTGTATCAAACATTAAGTAAAGAATAAAATCTACATAAATAACCGTATCAAAATCGTAACAAAATCGTAATCGTAAAATATCCGCTCCATTAAAATTTTTTACGGTTCTAAATGTTACGTAGTGAAACTTAACGCTATACTTTGTCTATCACCGCGGGTCATTAAAAACAATTCATTCCCCCGAGTGGGGATCGAACCCACAATCATCACGTTGACGATGGGCCTCAATGCAATATAAAGATATATCATTAATATACTCGATATATTTATCGAGGCTAGTCGTAGCGCAGGGGCTGTAAGTGTGACTGTAAAACCGACTAGTTGTGGGTTCGATCCCCACTCGAGGAAATGAAATATTTATTTTAATTTATATTTCCATTTCTTCGCTCTTGTGTCGAGCAAAGCGCGGCGTTGAGTTCTGCCACTCAACATGCAATGCCTCCACAACTCGGCAGAAAGTGGAGAACGGAGTATGTTAACACTAGGTTCCCTCTGCCTACTCTGCTGTGTGCGGGATACAGCGTAAAACTGATTTAATTTTAATTTTGATTTAATATACACAATAATCACTTCAAAGAACAAAATGAGGAGAGACCATTGTATATCGTGTTCCGAACATTGCTCCATTATAGCTTATTAATTGCTTAAAAGCGTCATTCAAAATGTACGCCAATTCTATAGGAAATGGTTCGTATGAATTATTTACTTATTTCATTTAATTTTAGGTGATAAACATACCGACAAGTTAATATTTTTGTCTTATATATATTTATACATTAATGGGTATAAATAAAACGATTGCCTTATAAAAAAAATCTGTATGTTTTTTTGAGTTCATAACAGCTATTGCTTACTTAAAAAAGGTTAATTTTAATTGAACCATTAGAAATCTATCTTATCTTAATCTATCTATCGTAAAGCAGAAGCATGGCATTTGACTTTAGATGCCGATGTTGTGGGTTCAATTCTAAAAATAGTTGAACCTGAATTGAGTTATTTTCATTTCCTCCCGGGGATAATAAGACAAAGTACGGCGTTGAGTTCCGCCACTCAACACGCAGTCTCGAGTATTAAAAGAATAGTGAGGAACAGATTGTCTTAAAACTAGATTCCCTCTGTCTACCTTGCCTAATTTAAGTAATACTCACGGAAATACAAACATTTTCGTATTTACGTTACTTTTTATACTAAAAATAAAACGTTAATGAGATTTTTGTTCGTAATTCCCTAATTATTTATGTTGATAAAGCTTCTCAGATCTCTACAATTTCTTTTCATCGTACAGGAACAGTGTATTCATAATTTTTTATTCAGGATGTATGTATGAAGATAGTTGCTCGCTAACAATTTTTAAAATTAATTTTTACTTTGTATGTAAATTGTGAATGACGTGTTATTTTTTTGTAAGTTTCATTTGGAAATACTGTTTATATTAATTTTGTTAATATTCTAGGTACATTTTTATGTTTTCATTAAATTTTTAATTAAATATATTATGAGAATTGATTATAAATCATCGCTTCGTTGCATGATTCCATAATATATGCATAGGTACTTGAAGTAGAAGTTATTTAAACAAAAATCCTCAATAAAGCGAAGTTTCCTCCTGCTCCGAAAAATCAAGTTTATGTTTTGTCCTGTAAATCTTAATATAAATAACCCATTATTAACCAGGCCTCCATGGGTTTAGTAAATTGTTAAACGGACATGGAATTTAGGACATTACCGCCCTGGTTGGCAGAGCAAATGGCTTATGGTTTTGCTACAGGTCCCTTTACAGATTCACTAAAAAAAATCTTTTCGGTAGTTCTAGTGGCACGCTTGGAATCTTACGACCGCTAAACAAAATTAATATGTAGGTTCTGTAAATATGAGCGTCATTTTAGCTTGAATTTTTATTTATGATTATTATTATATATAATAAGTCCACTAATCGTCGCTATGTTTATCCGAAATAGCTAGTTCTGTATAGATAAGTTGACGATGTCTACTCAAATGGTCTTTTCCCAATCCAGTTATGATAGTAATAACAGACTTAAATAGTTGAAATTTTTCAATTTTTAGCGGTTTGCTAAAATATTTGCCAAGCATAAGAAACAACAATAAGCTACAAAACAAAATTAAGTCTTGGGTCATGTTTACCTTATTTAAGTTTCAGCTCTTGTAACTAACTCCCAATGCAGCCATTAACTGATTGATTTCCTATCACATATCCGTTGAGAGATTCAATCAATCCTCTTACTGAAAAGAACAGTAAGGTCGTACGAATCGTTGTAACATTACAGGAAAATCAAGCACGCATGACGTGACGCCGGGTTAAGGCGTAAATAATTTTGAGACGCTACGTATTGAGTTGCGGAACTCAACACCGCCATTCGGTTTCTTGGTGGAATTTAAACAAAATATTATTTAATCATTGTCCTGAGTGGAGATCGAACCACCACCACAACCATCGCTTCTGAAACATCAAATGTAATGAGATAAATAAATATATATCTTTTGTTCTTTTTGCTGCTTCACGCTGTATCAGGCACATAGAAAGATAGGCAGGGGGATCCTGGGAACCTAGTGTAACCTAAAACACTCTGCTCTCATTAAAACACTGCCGTCCCAACTTTCCGCCAAATTCTTGAGACACTGCGTGTTAAGTGGTGGAACTCAATGTGTAACAGTATGTACCTTGGGTATAAGTTAAAAATAAATAAATAAATAAAATAAAATATGCATGGCAATACACATAAATAACATAGTTAATTATGAATAATACAAACTATATATTTTTAATACCATATTAATCGAGACGAGTTCGTATATTGTCATCCCGAATGTCGCAACCGTCGTTCCGTCTATATAGGTGGTGGTGATGCTTGGAAGGCAGCGGTCGAGTCGAACTCTTAAGTACTACGGTACTAATAAATATGATGCACATAAAGACTCGTACCAAATGTACAATAAATATAATATAATAATTCGAAGTCTATGATG